>PNEN01000350.1:812-35965 GCA_002933655.1 Cercospora berteroae | reverse complement strand
TAATCCTTTAAATAATGCCTTATTACGAGGTAAATAGCAGAATTATCGAATGCTATTATCGCCAAGACGACAAGAATTCTAATAATTCTTGCGATAATGCCCGCGAGGTAAACAGGGCCTAGACGATTTGGCGGGGTTTAGATTTGAGATTAATCTTGGCTGGCAGCTGTCCCCATGCCGCGTTCCCGGTGGATGGAGCTTATCATACTTGGTGGCGTCTGTGAATCGTTCAGCTCATAGCTGGCTTCACCAGTAATTCCAAAGTCCCAGTAGCGCAAGCCGCCGCTGGGCAGCTGACGACACGTAGGTTCTGGCAATTCGATTTTATTTCCCGGAGATGCGAGCTTCCCTGCCAAGAGCTCACCAAGCATGATTTGATCATTGATGCAGAAAACCTTCCAGCCACGTGAGATAGATGAAATACTTGTCGCCTTAAGGTTATGTCCCGTGCACCGAGTCATTTGGCTCGACTGTTGCTAGGTGGTCTTAGAGCCTTTTATGCGCTGCCGATCCTGGGCTGTTCCCACGATCAAATTCGCACTCTACCTTCCCAATTAACGACCTCGCGCTCCCGGAATATAAAGTGGGAGCCGCATATCGGGTGAGCTGAGGTTCGCCTTCAACATTGGGAATCTTTCGAGCCGTTCATGACAACGAGCGATCGCAGGTGGACGGGGGACACCAAGCGCAAGAACCACGATAGGTCATCCCGACATCGTGGTAGATCGGACCACGATGATCTGATCTGCGCATTGCATATGAAGCTGCATCCGGTAATCGACGGTCTTCAGGCATCCGATAACGGGCAGCGCAGCGAGTAGGTTGTGCTTGTGATAGGCGCATGGCATGCGGTTACTCTTGCGGCTCCAATTCACTTCCGATGATCCAGTGCCGTGCCGTGCGCACGCTCGCAGGGCGTTGTATGACAGGCATCACAGCAGACTTCTGCTGCCGCAACTGCATATCAACAAATTGTCTTAGAACTATCCGTCACTGGATGATGGGCGCTGCAAGAGCATGTGTCAGCATCGCAGGTGGCGTCGGCTCCAGTCCCCCATTCGATGCCACTACCGCACCTGCTTATATTCCTAATCCCATATGCTCGGAGTAGAGATCATTTCCTTCTGGGGGAAGCCACCACTGCAAGGTCCGCCGCTGCTCCCCACAAGCGGTAAATCTCGATCTGGAAGCAGTTGCGCTCGAGCTCGAGAGACACCACAGCGCTGGGAACAGCGTTCACCGACCAGATCTTGCTTTGAGTTGATGTTGTTGTTCGTGATGAGGAAGGAAACGTCAGTATGTTTCAGCGATCTCGGAAAAATTACTTTCCTGGATCCACGCGGTGGTTATGCTTGTCACCCTGATCCGCTATCCTGATGATGTTCGAGGTTGCTACAGGTGGAGCTGTCGACATTGTCGAGTCGGTTTAGGAGTGGGCTCCTCTCCTTCATGCTCGATTCGCCTGTTTTCGAAACCAAATGCTCGACAAACGACCAGGTCCGCTACCCGCTCCTCATCGTATTCTGACACCGGTGACTGGCCGAGCGCGTTTCCAGGATCTCTTGCGCGAATGCCACATACAGAGCCACGCTAGACTCTCGAGTCATAAGGATTGACTAAAGGAAGGTTTACTACACGCAATAGCCTTACGGTCCATTTGTGGTGGCTCAAAGTTTGTCTTGGCGAAAGCAAGCCACTTTTCCCGAACGCACCCGAGTATATCCGTGTTTTTGCGGCACACCAAGCTCCTTGACACGGCTTTGCTCCCATTGCTCGCAATCATACCTCCGTGTTGCAAACATTGTAGTATTGAGGCTCGAACAGAATACATGGTCTTGCGTCGCGCAATCTTACTATGGTGAAAGCGACCGGATCGGCCTCTATAGCCCCTAGCTCCAGATTGAACCAAGATGTCACGCAGTAGCTCTCATGCAAGTAGTGACAAAAATGACCATCGTATTCACCGCGTGTAGCTCACGTGCGCGCAGCAATATATGCACTAGCTGTGCGACTACATAGTCCTCCTGGGTATGGTACAATTTTTTTGTTTAATCAGTACTCGATCTTGATCACCATCGAAATGCATGTGGTCCACAGTCCCTCCGAACGCTCATATGATATCCTTCGTGCAAGGAACACATCTCATGCCATCTCGGACTGTGTTGACGACCATCGACTGAGGATGTCAGTAGGCTAGAGTTCACATGCTACCTCTTAGGGCACACCCAGCATAGTACGGCTGCCCACTACCCCTTCTCTTATCGCTTGCAGCGCGAAACAACAACAGAGTCCTTGAATCGTCGCAGTCCTCCGTGCGTATATACACTGGTCCTCTAATTTGAGATGTGCATATCGCTGCGAGAAATGATGCTATAAGCTAGAGTTCAAGCGCCAATAGACTTCAACTGCTACCTCTTAGGGCACACTCAGCATACTATGACTGTTGGCCAACGCTGATACTGTCGCTTGCAGTGTGAAACAACGACAAAGATCTTGAATCGTTGCAATCCTCCGTGCCTGAACACCACGGTGCTTCAACCTGAGAGGTGTATCCCACTGTGAGGAGTGCCTTTCATCAGCAAGAAACATCAATTGACGACGCCACAGCAGGACCGAATAGCAAAGTCGTACAGTGGCTGAGAACCAGAGCGTCGGGAACATCACAGTATGACCACATGCATAAGGTTCGGGCAAGACTCCGACACGTGAAACACAGAACGCCAGTGCTTTGCAATGCCTCATAGGCTTATGGGGAACGATCCGCGATTCATAGCTGTGATAGCCCTTGGAGTCGGACCCCGGCACGTTGAAGCTTGTTGTTCATCAGAATTTCCGTTCCGTGTATGTACACGGGAAAACACTCCGCACAGTCAGCGAGTTTGTACAATAGAGCCCTCGGTGGCGGATCCCAGCACGTTGAAGCTTGTTGAACATTATACTTCCCCTTCTACGTATGCATATGGCAGACTGCAGAAAGGGGCCGCGGGGGTTCGGCTGAAGCCTGAAGAAGAGATCAAAAAGTGTCGTGGCTTCGTGGGATCAACAGCGATCGGTCCGTGGCCATCGGTATCGTTCTGTTCCACTCGTTTACGACCCTAGCCATAAGCCGGAACACACGTAGAGCATTAAGCATTTCAAGTCATGATGCCACCACCCTTCACTCTCAACGCAACCTGAGCCAGATTCTCAAACGTGTCCAGCTGATCCGTCTTGTCAGGCATGTACTCTCCACTGGCTATGCAATGGACCTTCATGTTCGGATGGTATTTGAGATTGTTGAGCAGTTTGGGCGTGATGAGGAAGTATTGCGAGGTGTGCTCGGCGCAAGCGATATCGACCATGCGCGAGTGAACCAGCCTCTCGTTTCGTGGATCCATACCCTGATTGATCTCGTCAACGACTCGGAATGGTGCTCGTGCCATGCTCTGAAGTGCCATGAGGTAGAAGATTGTCGAGACTGCGCGTTCTCCTCCCGACTGACGGTGTGAATCCAAGACCTGGAGCTGCTCATTCTCCCTGCAAGCTTGTTAGTACGAGCTTCACACTCGCAACAAAGATGATACACATACCTGAACTTGACCTTGATCTGGATAGCCCACTCAGCAAAGTCATCCTGCTTGTCAATACCGACCTCGCCCGCACACTGAATGCGCGCGAAATTTTCAGCGAAGGCATCTGATATCTGCCGAATGAGCTCGTCGAGCTGTGGCTCCCACCTGCTTCGAATATCGCGAATCTTGGCATCTAATTCCTCCAACTCGTCCTCCAGGGTGTCGCGGCGAGCACGCTTGTCATCGATCTTCTTTGCGCGCTCTTCGAAATCTCTGATCAGGTTGGCATTCCCGTTGCCTGCCAGTATATCCAAGGATGCCTCCACAGATGTGATCTCCGTTTCAAGCGCAGTGGGCTCCATTCCGAGGACGAGATTATGGATCTCTTCCTGCAGATCTGTCACCTCGCCCATCCCGCTGGTGATAGCCACGCATTCTCGTTGTTTTTGGACGCCAAGTCTCTTCAGCTCCTCCTTCTCCTGCTTCGCGCTCTCGCTTTTCTGCTGTGCGGCCTGCAAGCGATTGAGGTCCGCTTCGTTACGAGCCTTCAGCTGATCGAGATCTGAAGTAGCTTCTATGCGATTGATCTCCACTCTTATCGCCTGTTCCTGGAACGATTCCAGATTGCGAACTGCCCTGCCATGATCAAGGGCAACCTGGCCCTGATCCATAGTCAGCTGCATCTGCTTCTGGGCGATTTCCCATTTGCGGCCGTCGTGCTGTGACAATTGTTCCTGTAAGTCTGCGAGACGTGCCTCGTAGCTTGCCAGTTTGGTTGGAAGTCCGTCGAATGTCGACTTCTGTTGCTGCAGCTTTGCTTTTTCATCTTTGATGGCATGCGATTGATCAGTGAGCTTCTTCTCCTCGTCACGAAGTTGACCATGTCGCAGTCTTAGCCCCTCCATTTCTTGCTTTATGTGGTCAAGTTCACCTCGCAGTTCTCTGACCTTGGCGTTGCTCTCCTCGTCGGCTTGTGTGCTTACAGGAGCATCGGTCAGGAACCTCGCCTTCTTCAGTTGGGCTACCTTGGTAGAAGTACCCGCGTCGCCATATTCTGACCGACGAACGATCTGATAATTGTTAGCGGGCGTGACCCAAGCGCCAAGCGCTGATCTCTTGAGCAGCTCGAATTGTTGCTCTGTAGTGTCGCGGTTGCAGAACGCGGTCCTATGGACGCTCCTGCCGTCGCAAAGCATAGCCAATACTGGCTCTGGTCCTTCTATCAGGTCCAATAGCCATCCGTCCAGGCCCATTCGTGTCATGTCCTCGGTCGAGATCTCAGGTTTTGGGAACTTGTCCAGGCCCTGGGTCGCCGAGCGAATGTTCACATCAGTGAGTTTCATAATCTGGTACGCCTGATGGGAGAGTGTTTTGAAGTCGCGCGAATCCGTCACTGTGAATGCTTTGAGCTCGCTCACGCCCACCACAGCCTCGATCCAGTCCGCATTCCGTGAGCCCTGCACGGAGCATTCGATCATGGGTGGCCCATAGACCTTGTTGTGAAATTTGCCGTCCTGGTGAGCTTGGATCCATTTCCAGAGTTCGGCCGATGATTGAGACACGCTGGAAAGCTTGCTCTCCAATTTGCCAGCCTGCGATTGCAAATGAGTCTGCTTTTCCTGCTCCGCCTCAATCATTCGTTTACGCTGCTGAGCGGACTCTGTCAGCTCCCTCATTGAATCGTGAGTCGCACTCTGCTCTTCCTTGAGTGTGCGAATACGTCGGCTCATGTCTGTGACCTGTTGGTTCATTTCCGCAGCATCGAATGCAGCAGGAGGGCTGGCCATTGCATTCTTAGTGATTGTCATCTGTTGCTGCAGCTTCAGCACCTCTGATTTGGCCTTTGTCGCGCTCGCTTTCTCCGCCTTGGTTTCTTCGTCACATTCTGTGACCTTCTTGCCGATATTGTCAAATTTCTGCTGCAGCTTGCTAACCGTGTCAACACCATGCAACACCATCCGCTCCTTCGATTTGAGGAAGCGCTGAACTGTTTCGAGGTACTCCTGCTTCTCATTGACTGCTTGCATGTTGGGCTGGATTTGTTGCTCAAGCCGTCGCAGCTCTCTGGCGGCGTCTTTCGCGGCGTCCTTTGCTTCAGTGTGCTTCCTCCTCAACTCGTTGAATTCACTGACCGGCTTGAATTTTTTCAACAACGCAAGCTTTTCCTTGACCACTTCGCGTTCACGCATGCGCTCCACGTCGTCGGCTTGGGCTCTTTGGCGATCTTCGAGCTTCTTCAGGTCTTCGATTAGATTCTGCTGGTCATCCTGCAGCTTTTTCTCTTCCTTGCGCCACTTCTTGAGGTCTTCGTGATATTCGGACATGTACGTCGGTGCAGCAGCCCTCTGCGTCTGCACAAGCAGATCGATAGGCGACAACGCCGCGAACTCGACGACTCGATCTTGAGGCAAAAACTGGCACAGGTTGTCGACCTGGATAGAGAAGCTTCGCACGAATTCTTGCACCGCTCTGTTGGAAGCTGTCTTGCCATCAATCTTGAAAGCGGTCTTTTTCTCCTGGTTGTTTCGACCACCTCCATCACGAGTGATCTTGCAGCCAATGATCGGGTTCGTCTGTTGTCGCGTCGGGTCCGCCTTGAGCTCGATCTCAATGACAGCCTCCTTGCATCCGTGCTTGACGAATTCGCTGATGTCCTTAGCCCGACCCAAATGCTCTGGCTTCCAACCGAGACCCAAACATATGCCGCAGACCAGGGTACTCTTCCCTGTACCGTTTGGTCCAATTATCATGTTGAGGTTCGGCCCAGGATGGAAGGTGGCGTTTGTGTACGTGACAAAGTTCCTCATCGAAATTCGAACGATCGAACCAGGCTTATGCTCTTGCTGGGTGTGCTCGCTCGGTGTGGCACGGGCTCGTTGCTTGCCTTTCGGTGAGCGTCTGTAGCTGTCCGGGAGGATGTCTCCTTCTGACTGCTGAGTTGTTAGTCCAGACTCGAGGCCCAAATTGACTGCATCACATATGCACACCTCTGAAGGCACCTCTTCCCCCTCTTCGTGTTCCCCATTGTCGTCGAACCGCCGCCGCTTGCTGGCCTGTGATTCTGGGTCCGTATCCTCAGCATCCGACGCAGATCTTCGACGTCTCTGGGGCGGCGACACCGGTGGCGATGATGAGATTTCCATGTTGGCGGGGTGTGTCGTGGTATGTCTGCGGCGAGAAGGCAGAAGGGGTGTAGTGGGAGGGCGCGACGCGTCGAGTCGAGTCGCGAAGACGCGTTGGCCAAAAATCGAAGTCACGTCACCAAAGTTTCACGGCGGCTCACACTTCAGTCACGAGCACAACAATTGTATTCACTTCATGTCGTTCCGCAGAGGAATTCGGCCACGACAAGCGTTGACAGAGCCATGAGACCCCTCGACCAGTGAGGAAAGGCGACTGACAGTGATGATCACGACCATGCCGAAGCAAACTCCGGCCAGACCAGCTGCGAAAGTCGATGCAGGCTCAAAGAAGCGCAAAGATCCGCCTACCAACGCCAATAATGGAAAGAAAGACAACAAGAGACCTAGGAACGACCACCGCTCCAAGCAACGAGATATGCGGGTGCTGGCAACTCAAACGTCCTCTAAAGCCTTGAAAAATGGGCAGCTAGACGTCGACACTTTTGTCAAATCTCGCGAGTATGAAATCAGAGCTCTAGAAGAGGGCATGTCGAGGAGTAAGCAAGCCTTGACGAAGCGAGCATTTCAGCAAGTGCCCCGAGACTTGAGACGAAGAACGGCGAGTCACAATGTCAAACGTGTGCCGAAGCGGCTGCAGCCGCGAGCGAGGAGGGAGGTAGGTCGATGCGCAATTGATGTCGAACGAGGGCGCGCGGGACGATCATTGTATGCTAATGCTGGACAGATGGCGGAAGATAACACCCCTACCGTAAGCTCCAAGACCCGCAAGCCAACAAGACACATGCGATTGCGTCTTGAGACAGTAAAGAAGTTACGTGCGTTGGGTGCAAAAAGGAAAGCATCCAAAGATGGTAAAGCAGAGGAGAAGGTCATCGTGCGGCCTATTCCGACAGCCAGCCCGCCGGACACAACAAAAGAGACTGCGGTCAAGACCCGCGCTGCGAAAGTCAAGAAGGTCAAACTGGCCACACCCCCAAAACCCAAAGCCAAATTCCGGAAGCGTCAAATCGACAAGACCTGGCTGCCAACGCACATGTTCCACGCAAAGAGAGCTCGTATGACCGCGCCCAAGGAGGCATTGTGGAGATTCTCTATACCCCTGACACCAACTGCAAAGAGCTATCGTCCCACGCACAGATCTGCCAACGAGCGGGGAGCCGTCGCTTGGGACATGAGTTACATGGCGACTATCAGCCTCTGCGGGCAGCAACGGAGCATTGAGGGTGTACTGAAGGCTCTTCACCTAAGTTCGAAGACTAATGGTAGTCATCCTTGGAGCGCACAATCTGAAAGATGGCTAAAAGGATCACGAGCGCTCAATGGATTCGTTCTCGAACGTGAAGCACCGCACAAGCCGATAGCTCCAGTGGCTGTATTGTGGTCGCCACAAACAGCGACGACAGGGCTCGACACAGCAGAGACGAATACAAAGCAGCTCCGGACAGCCTTTATCAGAGTACATCCCGCCGCTTTCCTGCAACTGTGGCAAGAAGTAGTCAGGCTGGCCAAAGTGACAAAGCCTCAAATCAGCGTCGAGGATCTACGCTACGAGATTGGTAGCATAGAAATAACAGGCCCAGGTGCAACGGAGGCGCTACTGGGCGCTCTCTGGCCTTCTCCAACAACGAACGCAGCTACGACTGAACCTGCGAAAACATGGAACGCCTTAGCAGGCTTGACAGATTTGGCTCTTCTGCCACGCGATGTGGTTATCGGACTGGACGTGCAAGATCCCCGATTGCATCACCCGCCACGACCTATCAAGCTGCCGCAAACAGCAGATGCTCAGCAACGACTTCTCGAGCTATCAGCGGTTTGGCCCCTTGAGGCAGAGCACATGTCATCAAGGCTCTTTGACCGGCGAGCTCGACAACGAGCCTCTTCTGCTTTGCCGACTCAAAAGTCAATCAACAGACGCAAGACTACTGCCGTGCCTGGTCAATTCCCGGAACTCCTGCCCAGTGACCCCTCAATTCCTACAATCATCTATTCCAACACGAATAGCAAGTCTAGGGCGAGCTCGTGGACAGTGCTTCTGCCGTGGAAGTGTGTTCAGCCTGTGTGGTACAGCATTATGTACTATCCACTTTCCACTGGAGGTCAACCGCGTTTTGGAGGGCTCGACGAGAGGCGTCAGCTAGCTTTCGAGACAAATCAGCCCTGGTTTCCTGGTGATCATCCTGGGACTAAGGCCGGTTGGCAGTGGGAAAAAGATCAAGCAGAGAAGAGAAAGGATCACTGGGCGCGTCGACCAAGGAGCAAACGCGTGAACTGGGATGTTGTCAAGGCTGGTGGGGGTGTCAAAGGAGAGATTGGGCTCGGATGGGCTTGCGACTGGGAGAGGTTGCTCAACGGGCCACCAAAAGATTCGAACCCAGTCGGAACAACAACAGGCGAAGACACTGCCATGCCCGACGTCGCTTCCGCCGAAGCACGACCACCGCCTGCGCCTGCAAAGAGTCAAAACACCCCACCCATAACCTCCATTCCTTCCTCCGAGGCCTCACGTCTACTCCATACATCCTCACCAGAAACCACTATTGGGTCCACCCTCCTCAATCCCACGATAACGATATCTCTCCACTGCCTTACCCGCGGCACCCCACAAGCCTGCGCTCGCATCTACCGCCTCCCTTCAACATCACCAGCACTCCGCAAAACCTGGCTGGCCCTCCATCCCAACAACAAACCCCGCCACTCCGGACCCAAAAACGGCCTTCCGCCTGCCCTTCCAAAAGACGCACCCGCATACCTCGTGCAACGGCACCTGGCCCAATCACTCATCCAAGGTCCCGTCCGTGCAAACGAAGACTCATACCCGGAATGTCCCGGAGAAGAAGATCTGATCGGCTTCGTAACGACAGGAAATTTGAATTTGAGTGAAGGGAGAGGGACGGGGATAGGCAATCTATTGCTGAGCAAGGTCCTGGAGGACTGGAAAAAGAACGGGGAAGAAGAGGGAAAATTGTGTATTGTGAGAAATTCGGGACAGAATTTGGGGAGGTTGGCGAGATGGGAGCTTGCTTGAGGCGTAGCGGGAACAGAGATACTCGATCATAAGGGGAATGGTATCTAAGCTTCACGTGCAAAGCCTGAAGTAGGCTCTGCTGTCTTTGAGAATTGAAGTTGTGATAGCCTTCAGCCTCGTCAGCACGATTCTGTTCGCGACGGTCCACGTCAGTTTCTGACATGGTAGCATAGAACACTTAATGCTTCACATCTGGCACAGAAAACAGTGTCCGCACCCTTGTTTACAACGAAAATGATGATTCTTGTTTCCTGATCGAGGGGTATATCGTGATACGTGCGACGAAAAAACAAACATGCAATTCCGAACAAAAAACAATGTTCTATCTCGCACATCTGTTGACTCCGATGCGCACAAGTAAAAGGTGATTTGCCTCCCCAAGGACATGTCGGTCTCTCAGTCATTTCATATCTCATCTGTATCATTTCATGATTGATGCGCCGCTTTTCCTCTCGCCATGCGAGAGAGATAGTCATTACCTTTAACTTACACGTCGTGATCTTTCCATTTCTGTATTCCTTTGCGTATGCATCCAAACCACCACGATTTTTGTTCCTTCTCTTGATCTGGCGCAGAGCCTACATTTCCTTGCTTTCTCGTTTTCACTGACCACAACTCCCCTCTGCAGCGTTGTCCGACCAGGAAAAGCTTCGGATCTCGATTCTCCTCTCGTCGGGTTTCTCGCGTCTATTGTGGCAGACGAGTGTTGTTGGCCGAAGTTCCGCCTACGCAAAGAAGAGCCATGAGTGTCAGAGAACTAACAAGCAGGTTCGAGCTTTGGTGTTGGGGGATGTGAGAAGCGCAGAGGGAGGAGAATGCGTTTTGCAGTGGCTTGTTTTGGGAATCTACCCACTTTCGTCTCGGATGAGCGCGACAATCATGGAGTAGAGGTAGAAAAAGAACATCAGCAAGTGGAAGCCCAACTTGATGAAGGATTCTTTCTTGTGCACGTTCAGTTTGCGAAAGATCTCTGTTGCGTCGAGAAGATGTTGGTTTTCGAAGATCCTGTGAACGTTGTTAGCCTGTGCCGTACTTTTCTCCAGCTCTATGTACGCGCTCTCATCTCCAAGCTGCACGACAAAGCGTCTGTATGGCAAGGTATTGCTTACTTCTTTCCGTTCCACGCAATCAAAGGCAAGTTCAAGATCAACGGCAACCAGTATCCGTTGATGAGGAACAGGATCGTCAGGAATGCGTGAATGCCGGCTTCAGGAACGATGTACATGTTGAGGCGGTTGCAGAGGTCGATCGGGTTGATGTAGTCGCATTCGAGATCGGAGTACATGATGGTGAAGAAGACCTGGAGGAACAAGTTGACGGCATTGAGAAGGACTGCGAGGAGGAATAACCTGGAGAGGAGAACATGCTTGGTCAGTGGTGATGTTCTGCGCGTATTTTGGGGGTGGTGGAGGAGCTGTTTTGGCTGTTGTAGATGCTGCTGCGGGCGCGCAAGACTTACCACGCCTCGCCCGACATGATGGCGGTGTTTTGCGCGCACAGGCGGTGTTGGAGGACGACGAGGTGCGATGGTGGTCGGGGTCAAGATTGGGTTTGTGGTTGTGGAAGCTTTTCGAGTCGCGGTCGTGGGGTGCGGTGTGCGCTCTCGCCTGCGAAGGATGTGGAGTGGAGGTGGTTGAGGACCTAGAGACGATGGCTGCCCCGATAAGTCTCCGAGCTGCCGAGTGGGAGGCAACAGGCGCGCTGGTGATTGTCGAGTGCTGGCGCAAGGGACGGTCGACGTGGCGATGCTCTATTCTGTCTGCCTGGACGATACTGGAGACGTGTTTGAATGCGGGATGTTGCGAGCACGACTTGTTTTGGTTCTCATCGCAACACTGCAGCATCCGCTCACGCACAACGTCATTTTGCGCCTCCACTGCCAAGCTGCATGTGGCCTGCAGCTTCTCGTCCTTGTCAATGCACGGATAACCAAAGATTCAACAGAGACTACCTCATCTCATGGTCATATTGTGACGCATTCACTCGTATTTGCGATATGCTATCGCCAATGTCATAACTTTTCGCTAAGTTTACAGCATAACAACGCCCACGCCGCCCATCTTGCTCGTGTCAATGTTGTTCCTCTCGTCGACACCTCCTGGCAGCGTCGGCGTCCGCCAGTTGAAGAGGTAGAAATGCAATTTGCCATCTCCGGGCTCGAATTTCTGCTCTTTCAAGAACAAGGGGTTGTCAAGAAGCGTGAGCGCATTGAAGACGTGGAAATCCTCCTTCTTAGCGAGAATGAGCACATCGTGCACGAGCTCTTGCAGACGATTCTGAAGTCTCTCCTGCAACTCCTTGGCTTTGACCTTGGGTCCTTTCAGAGCTTGGAATGCAGATTCGGTGGCGTAGTAGTAGAGGTATGCAGCACGAATCGTATCCTTCTTAGACGCACGGAGCACGGTGGACTGTAGCGTGTTAGCTTGCTGTGCACAGAGAGAGCGACATTCAGGCTTACCTCGAGTAGATAGTACGAAATGAAATCAGTGATGCGTCCCTCATCCTCTACCACGTAGCTCCACACGACCCCTTTTGACGTCTCAGAGCACATCCAGTGCGCAATCTCCTCGTCACTGAACTCTTGTCGGAGATGGAAGCGCTCGGTATAGCGTACCAACAGATCCTTGACAGCTGGGATATCGGCTGGCTTCATTGGTCGCAAGCCCTTAGTTTGCGTGTGAGACTCCAATCGATACTTGTATTTCTGCCGAAGTTCAGTCGATCCAGGAGGCATGTGGCTGAAGCCGGTCTTGTAGAGGTGTTCCCAATCCAGAGATCGATGAAAGTATCGACATGTGCTGACTGGTGTTGGGAGCAGTGTTCCAGCAGTGTATAGTGCTTGGAAGACATCATTCTGATAGCATCGTCGTGTGACCTCCTTGATGAGCACAGGCGCCAGACGCTTGTTTCGCAGCTTCCGGTGGATGGCAAGGAAATTGATCTCGCTGGCGTTGACTGTCTCTCCTCTGACCTTCAATGTTACGGGGATACCAGTGATCGAAGCGACAAGCTTTCCCCTCTTGCCATCAGCGGAGGCTTTGGTGCGGATACCGATGTGCCATTCCTTCTTCCATCCTGGAGGCTGGAGTGCCCACTTCAAGAATTGTGTGGAGTAGTTGAAGCGGAAAGAACCATCTGTATCCTCGACGTAATGATTGTAGAGGAGATCGTAGAACTCTTGCAGATCGTCCTTGTCTTCCACATCGATCAAGCACCACTCGAAGCTATCCAGTAGCTTCTCCGGCTCTGGCTTGACACTGGCCTTGCAGATCTGGGATGGCAGGATAGCACCTTCAGCGAGGTCACCCTCCTTCCCGCTAGTCGTTTGAAGCAGATTGGGCTCCTTGAACTTTGGCACGGGCTGCGTGTTCCAAAACTTGTAGTCTTCAGGTGCCTTGCCCTCCTTTTTCGCTCCTTCGTTGGCTTGTAACTGTTTGAGAAGTGCCGGTAGATCTTGTACCCCGATAGGCTTATTGTTTTGAATCACATTGGCGAGTGGCTGTTCTGTTGTGGCAGCCTTCTTCTTCTTAGGCTTTCGCTTCTTCTTCTTCTGTGAGGGACTGCTGCCCGCAGCCTCTTGTTCACCTTCCTCCTCGCCCTCCTCTTCTTCTCCTTCATCATTTTGGAGATCGTCAGCAGCTTGAGAAGTGGTCGCAGGGTCTTTCAATGAATCGTCTGCAGCGTCGCTCGCCAGCTTGGCATCTGCTGTCTTGTCGTCGGCCATTGCTCCTCCTCAGATGCCCTCCTCTTCAGATTCGTGAGCAAATCGATCCGTCGGTGCAGCTGGCTGAGTAGGGGACGTTCGGATTGCCCGTCGACAAATGTGGCTTGGCAATTAATTGTTTCACGCGTCTTTATGCAGCAAGCTGTCTCGTGCCCAGCAGGAAACGCGAGAGCTCGAAAGCTGGAAGCTGGCTGCACGAAGCTGGGGACCGACGACCCCACTTTTGCTGCCTGGAAATTAAGGCATGAAGTATGCTGCGTTGCGACTGACTTCGCGTCTGACAAGATAACTTTGAGACGCATTCATACCACCACCGACGCACACTCCGAAGTTCAAAACAACATGGCTCAGTCCGAAGCCACCATCAACGTCCTCCTGGCGACTTTTGCCGGTCTTGGACTGCCGCGCACGCTCTCCCTGCCCACCAAGGCTTCAACTCCAATCAGCGACATATACAGCACGATCCAGTCACGATTACCACCTTCAGCAGGAGAAGATCTACTCATCACAACCGTCTCAAACAAGCAACTACTCCCACACAATGACGCTCCGATCACCACGCTCCTCAGCTCTCCGGACGACACTCTTCTCTCCCTGCGCCTGTCGCGAAGACTATGCGGTGGCAAAGGCGGTTTCGGCTCCCAACTCCGCGCTGCAGGCGGTCGCATGAGCAGTCGCAAGAACCGAAACAGCAATGTGAACCCGAATGCCTCGAATCGCAACCTCGATGGCAGGAGACTGAGGACCGTGGATGAGGCGAAGAGGTTGGCGGAATATCTTGCCATCAAGCCGGAAATGGAGAAGAAGGAGCGTGAGGAGAGAAAGAAGCGCTGGCAGGAAGTTGTGGATGCTGCGGAGAGAAGGGAGGAGGAGATTAAGAGTGGCAAGGGCGGTGCGGCGCGAGGGAGACTGGATGCGGAATGGGTGGAGGGGAAGGAGGACGCGGAGAATAAGACAAGAGGGGCCGTCATCAGGGCTATGAAGGAGGGTTTGTTGGAGGAGAGGACTGGAAGTGAGAGCAGTGCCGAGGCGGACGAGAGTGAGGACGAGGATGTTGAGGAGAGCTCTGATTCTAGTGAGGGCGTCAAAGTGGAAGCGTCGAATGCTGGGGGTGGCAGGAGCTTTTACGGCTGGGACGAGGACGAAGACGAGAGTTCCGAGGATGGCAACGACGAAGAGCCTGCGCCAACGTACGATGGCAAAGGAAAAGGCAAAGCGACAGCGTGACGTTACTTTCATTGAGCATTTATGAAGCTTTGCTCTGCTCTTCTAGCCTAGGTATGATACCCAAGCATTTCCTTCCTTCCATCTCTCAGCGCATCTGGGTGTGTGGTGCCTGTCAACCAGTCAGTCTCTCTGCAATACTCTCCCCACCAATTTGCGCTGCGGTTGTAACCTCGTTGCCGTTCATTGCGACCGCCTACCAGAGAAGACAAGGGGGGAGAATGCTTACCTCTGCGGACTTAGAACAGACCGAAGAACCAGCCCTTGCGGGAGGTCTTCTCGCCGACGAAATTCTTCTCGTTGGCCTTGTAGACGGCCTCGGCGTACTTCTTCAGCGACGCCTCGCAGATCTCCTTGGCGGCCCGGCTGTATGGAGAGTGGCCGGCCAAGCAGCCTTTTGCCAGAGAAACTCGAGTCAGTATTGTTCTCAAAAAGCAAGTTACCTTTTCTTCACCCCAGTCTCCTCTCCCCTCTCCGCCACTCGAACTCGACTCCAAGCCATTCATTCTCCAACCCACCCGCCGCCGCCGCCGCGCCAAATTGGCAGAGAAACAGAAACAAAAGCAGGTGAAGGAAAAAAGTGAGTACTTACCGGCACACTCAGTGCATGGGTTCTGGAAGTCGACGATCTCGCCGAGACCGGCCTTGCAGATTCTGTCGCCGGCGTTCTTGCACGGGACGAGGAGGTGGTCGCAGACGACGTAGTGGGTGGCGCGGTTTTGCTTGACGTCGATGGGAGCGCAGCCGCAAGTGACGATGAGTGGACCGCACATCTTGATGGTTTGGATGGCGTAATAGTGTGTGATTGTGTGAGAGAGAAGTGTCTTGTGTGTGGCGTGATGAGTTGTTGGTGTGTCGATCGCGGTTGTGTTGTGTGTTGTGGTGACAGAGAAGAAGGAAGAGAGCAGAAGGGGGGAGAAGGTTTGTTTTTATATTGCGGGCGCGACTGAGCTCGTCGCCGAAACGATCACCGCGATTGTTTTGCTGCGGGTGGAGACGCGCGTTGCTGGGGTCTGGCGCGCGGTGCGGGAGAGGTGAATGTGAAGCTTGAAGTGAGAAGTGAAGCCAACGGGCCAGCAGCACCAGAAGAAGCGAGGAACTGCCTACATTCGAGGAATGTAAAATGAAGCGCTTACTGGGCCATGAACGACGAGGAGGCCCAGGCGGTCTCGTTCAAGAACGATGGAACCACTCAGGAACGCCGTCGACTCGACCACCACTACCCAGACCTCCACCCTCTCGAGCACCTGAAGCACGAAATACCTCCTGGCCGGCCCATCAATCCTCTCCACCACTCACGAACAGCGGCTTCACCTCTCGCGCACAGTCTCCCTTCGACCCAGCACACAACTTCACGAACCATGCCTTCCATCCCGCCTCACTCGGTTTCCCCTCCTTATTGACCTTCCACAACGTCGATCCATACTTCCTCAGCGCAGCCTCGCAAGTCCTCTCACAAGTCTCGCTCTGTGGATGGAAACCCGCTGCGATACCTGTTCGAGTCAGCATATCTCGCGCTCGTTGAAACGGGGAAGGGGCTTGAGTCAAACTCACCAGCACATAGCGTCGGCGAGTTCTGAAAGTTTTCGAGGGTCGTCGAGCCGGCTCTACATTCCCTGGAACCAGGCTTCGAGCATGGAATTTTATATTCGGGGAGTGTGAGATAGTGATCGCAGATCGCATCCCCGTACCCTGTCATGCGTTGACAGCTCACTGTCAGGGGGCGACACATCTTGTGTGGTAGTTGCCAGTCTGCGATGTTCTGTGATTATATCGCGTAACGCTTGTGCAGAAATATGAGGTGGAGAAGTTTCAAAAAGAGCAAGAAAAGTGTGGCGAGGACGAAGTGAATGAGGCATTTTTGCCAAGATATGGGATTGGTTTGGAAGTGGAGAGTAGCAAACAGGGATGGGTTCGAACAATGAGAACAACAACAGAGTGGGGCCTCCATTTCTACCGTTAGAGATTGTTGTCGAGAGTAGAGTGCGCTGTGAGACTTTTCATTGGAGTTTTTTCGCACATCTACACAGATCCCAACACCACCATCAACGCATCTCTCCTCTATCTGTACCCAGCACAAACATCCTGATAAACATTCTTCTCCAACCCCGCCGCATCAGTCGGCACATAACCCAGATACGTCGCATAACTATACGTCCATCTCGGGTCATTCAACTCTGTCTTCCAAGTCCAATAAACCCAACCATCCATTCCAGGCTTCTCATAAAGTTGCTGCTGAGCCGTAAACCACTGTTTAAACCAAGCTGCATCATTCTTATCCACGCCCGAAGTCATAGACCATTCACCCGTGATAGTGAAATCTTGACCGGAAACGACCCGTGAATCGGTGCAAGCGCTGTGCATGAGAGAGTACTTGTCACTGGTGCTGCCGAGGGCGAAACCGATGTAATTATGGTCGTCGTAGGCTGTCATGGGATCATTTTGGATTGCGGAGGTGGAGCGTGGGTCGCCGGAGCCCCATTTTTTGGACATGAATTGGACGTGGAGTTTCTTGTTGTCTGGGACGTTGAGGGATGCTTCGGCGTCGCGAACGGCTTTGAGTGCTGCTGGATAATACTTCTGGACCAAGCCGGGGACTTCTCCCGGAGCTGGGTAGCGTCCATTCGCATCGTGGTCGGAGACTGGTTCGTTTAGGACTTCGATTGTTCCGACGGAGGAATAGGCAGAGTTGCTGTGGATGCGTTTGGCCATCCATGAGAGCCACTTTTGGGCACGGCCGAAGTTGTAGTCGTTGAAGAAGCCGGCTGGCTTGTTGTTCTGACCTGTGAAGATGTCCTCTTGTTGACCGCCTGGTGCTCCGTGGAGATCGATGATCACATACATGCCCAGGTCAGCAGCTTTTTGGACCACTGCATCCAGGTATTGCAGCATTGGGGCAGGATCGGCGAACGGCTCGCTGGCAGTATCGACAATGGCCGCGTAGGACCAGTATCCAATGGGAATACGAATAGTGTTCAAGCCAACATCATGAGCGGATTGTACAGTGGCAGGGTTGATCCAGTCTCTCCAGTGGTTTACAAACTTTTGGTTTCCTGTTGCTCGGTTGCTACCAGTGTAATGATCTTTCATGCAGTCGAATTCAGACGCCGAGCTACCGCAGCCCATTTTGCTCCTGCAGAGCTGTCAGAAACGAAGCGTGTCATATTGAAATTCGTAGAAGACATACCATTCGTTGCTCATCATCCAGGGCTCAGAGACAAGCCATCCTCCAAAGTTGACACCGCGGATCTTGGTCACGCCATTTGGGAGAGAAGGCTCGAAGCGTTTTCCAAGTTGCTCAAATCGAGCAGTCTGGTTGAACGCTGCGAGGTCTTGATCTTGTGGAAGCCAGGCGGTCACCCCACCGGCGAGAAGGGACAAAGCGAGTAAACGATAGTGCATATTGATGTCTGTAGGCTGTTTGATGTATCGCAAATGGTGCGTTCCAGGCCGTCATTTATATGTATCACCTTTGCTGTCCACCGCTTTGACCAGATGTAGTATCAAGAGGCATATCGCTTCTTCCGATGTGGTATACGATGTGACCTCGCGAGGTAGTGAACCAATCGGCCTCAATGTGCCTTGAGGCGTCCGGGCTAGAATGCGATGCCGCTCGATGTTGCATCGTCGCAGGTCACTTCTGTTGTTGATCTTGGGCAGTGCAGGTTAGATTCGAGCAGGTCTCAACTTTGCAATGATTATGCATCTGATCATGCCCACCAAGCCGCCGGAATATGCGAAGCCGTGAATATACAATGATCAGGCGTTCCAATATCTGTTAATAGCCTTGGCCGGCTGAGAGGCTATTGTTCATGCAAGGCTGTGCCAATGTGACCTTCTAAAGTCAGCAAGTCGCTACGGCCATAAGCGTGCAGTGTAGCTCTGTTCAGAGACGAATCGGAGGCATGAACATACCAATGGGGGATTTTTGTTTCCCGCGTGCGTCACGGTGTGGAAGGCCTGACGGCGATCTTGGAGCTTGTAAGGCTTATTGTGCAAGACCAAGTGATCCCATCATATGTTGGGGAACATTTGATTTCGGAAGTCGGAGAGAGTGGCTTGACGGCGAAGATGTTATACACTTATCGATCTTCCTCTCATCATCGGTGAGGTCAAGTGCTTCAGGATAGGCCGGCGGGGCATCGGGTTTCATCGTGCAATCCGAACGTAGCGACGACCTGGATGCGTGCGAGCTAATCCGAGCTCGACAACGCAAGAGGTCTCATAGTCGAGCATTGTATTGGAGGGTCGCGAATATGCGTTTCTACCGCACATGATCCGACTGAGACGGGATTGAATGTTCTGCTGGGCAGGATGCGACCGCATGACAGCGACGAATACTTTCAGTTCCCCCCAGTGGAGGAGCCGCACCCTCTGCATCGGAGATTTCTGCATTCGGTCGTGCTGTTGTCGATCTGGCGCTAGTCAGCCGTGTTCGCAGGGGGTGTGGCAGCTGTGGCAGCATGTTTATAGATCTGCAGGCACGTCAGCTCTTTGAGGTCACTACATGGAGCTCTGCGCGAGGAAGGTGAGTAGGTACATACCTTCTACAGATCTGTGCAAAGCTCCTTCCCATACAATCCAAGGCCGAAAAGCCATCTCAAAAATTCAACGTGGGATCTCGAAGAGACCCGAAGGATGCATATGTCGTGGTTTTCATTTCTCAAGAACAAGCTGCAAGACATCTAGAACACTTCTATCACCTCGGTCTTCTCACTCAACCTTCCTCTACTCATTGAGCACGTCTTTGCTGTCTCTACAGCGACTCCTCAAACTTGACCATCTCCTCGATTATCTTTCTGATATCCGCCTTCGTACTGTCACTAGGCTCCTCATAAGGCTTCCTCGGCTTCAACTTCTCCTCCGCACCCTCGATTCCCGCATACTTGGCACTTGTCAAACTCACCGCATACTTCGTGTTTGCAATTCCGGCTTTGCTGAAATTCTCTGCTCGGCCTGCGATGCGGTGGATTCGCAGGGCTTCTTCTGTCTTGCCAGACGTCCAGAGCTTGTAGATGTGAGAAACAGTCTTGGGGAAGATGTTAGCGAAAGCTGCAATACAGCCTGCTGACCCGGAGGCGAGACCGCCGATGAGGAAGTCGGATTGTCCACCATATGTAGCAAATTCAGTCGATGGGAAGTGCGATGTGAGACGAGTGATTTTGCCGACTTGGGCGCATGTCAACTTCGTTCCGACGATGTTCTGAGTTCATGCGTTAGAATCTCGCCACAGTTCTTCCAGCAGCGAAGGACATACCTTATATTTCTTCGCCAGCTCGGCAATCGTCTCCGAATCCAAATCCACTCCATTACATACACCAGGGAAATTATAAATGACGACTGGCAAAGGACTCTTCTCCGCAATTTCGCCATAAAAGTCCTTGACAACCTTCATCGTCGTCTGCTTTCCAAAATACGCACAAGGCAAAACCAGTACGGAATCTGCCTTCGCTTCTACAGCATCCTGGATGAATTCCAAAACCTGCATTGTTGAGTGGCCGCCCACACCTGCCATGATGGGATAGTCGGGTCCGACGGCTTCGCGAGCAGTGCGCAAGAGTGCAGCACGTTCCTGGCGGGTGAGGAGAAAGGTTTCGGCATTGGTGCCGAGGATTACGAGGCCAGCGAGGTGTTGGGATAAGTAAGAGTAGTATTTCTTTTGGGAAGCGAGGTCGAGTTCGTCGGTGATGGGGTCGAAGAATGTTACGGCTGGGGCCCAGATGCCCGGAGGAGGGACTTTTGGGCTTTGCGAGGAGTGGCCGTTGGTTGCCATGTTACAGATTTTGGTTCGACGTCTCCTGATGTGCTTGAGGTTTGTGTTTGCTGGCCGCCTGTCGTGATCGTAAAGTTGAAGCAGTGGCTGATGTTCTACTGGTTCTTGGCGCTGTTATGTTATTTTCAGTCTTGAGACTCAGTTAGCTACTCAGTGATAGCAGCAGGCGATGTCGACTTCTTATTCATTCGCCGAACTCGGGCACGCATAGCGGATATCGCGGCGGACTAATTTCCACCAAAGAATGGCAGAGCTGGCCGAAGGAGCATGGCAGCAGCTCGAGCTCGCGAGCCCCCAACTTGGAAAGCTTGTTCACAGCTCGTCGGCATTGGAGTCCGATGCCCATGTGAAGGACGACTGTAGTGCTGAGAAGTACATCTGCACGAGACTTGATGACTGTTTGAAAGCTCGAACGTGCGGGTGACGTTGAGCGGAAGGTGCGGATGGCGACGAGCCGAAGCCCGCCGCAGAGGAGGGGCGAGCAACACCACGGCATGATCATAGCAGGGCATAAGCTTGATACGTGAAGTGGATAAGAAATGGCGGAATGGTATTCAGTCAAAGACATTATCATATACGACGCTGCTGATTTCCCATAAAATATAAAAACTCGTGAGGTCGTCGCTCGGCTGTGATCCTGTGCTGCTCGTACAGTATTACGCGCTTTCGTCGCTTTCCCAGGGTATATAACTTTCACTCGTTGTTTTTCCAAAGAACACATCTTTCCAATAGACTGCTTATGCCGCGACTTCACGTCCACGGACAGAATCCTCGTCGTCGTAGTCTTGTCCAGCGCCGTGCTGGTCAGCAGACACCCACATGCCAGACTCGCGGTCCTGGTCCTGATCAGCCAGGTCGTGACCAGAGTTCTTGTTGCGGCGGCGTTGCGAAAGTGTGCGAGTGCGCTGGGATAAGGTAGAGGAAACCTTGGCGTTTTGCTCCACCCAGTTGGTGAGTGCATCTTCGCAGTCCTGGATGATAGCCTTGGAGGCCTCGTACCCGTCGTAAGCGTTGCGGGTCTCGCCGGGTGTGACTGGAGTGTCATCGACGAGCTCGAGGAGGTGCTTGCCGAAGCCGGCAATGATGGCCATCTTCTCGCTGTGCTCGCGGAGAGCATCGAACTGGTAAGTGAAGGCAGCCTTCAGCTTCTCGCGAGTGATGTTGGACAGCTGCGCCTCAGCGACGAGCGACTCAGCCTCGGCACGGACAAGCTCCTGCTCGAGCACGACAATCTTTGGGCTGTTTGGCTCCTTGTACTTGAGCTGTGCGATTTGGTCGGTGATCTTCTGCTTGCGGTCTCTGCTGGGCTGGACGGAAGCCTCGATGTTACGAATGCTCTTGATCGTCACGCGGTATTGGTCGTAGCGGTCCACGAACTGGTCCTCCAACTCTCCGATTTCGTAGATGAGGACACCGAGCTTGTCGGTAACGTCGGAAACATCGTCATCGCAACCCTCACCCCACAAAGACAGCTGCTGAGCAACCTCCATGCGCTCACGGCCCACAAGCTCCATTGATCGCATGACGTTCTTCTCCATCTTCACCAATTGCGAAAGCTTCTTCGCGAGGTCTGGGCCGAATGCGCCAGGGTGGACGGACTTGCGGAATGTGTGCCCTGGGGTGGCTGTTAGCTGAACGTCCTCGTTTTGACGCTTCTGCTTCTGACATACCAATGTTGGCACGGCCGAAGAGGCGACCGCCCTTGGTGGTAGCTGACGGTGGCGGTGGGTTTTGGATTTGCGAGGCAGTCGGCGCGCGCGACTGGCGCATAGAGTATGTGCGATGCATGCTGGGCTGACGGTTTGAGTGAATGCTATTACTGTGTGGTATGTTCTGCCAGAGCAAGAGATCTGCGGTTTGTACAGAGCAATGTGTGGCTGGAAGGCTGCCTGGGAATCTAGAGTATTCATACCTCCTACGTCTCGCCCCAGGGGGTGTGAGCGGAATGATGTCACGAGTGAGCAGTGTGGTGGCTCAGGCCGGAAAGTGTCTCGTGCTCTCGATGCACTTCACAACAATGCAGATCAATTGTTGGCAGGGCACCACACGATTGGGAACTATGCCTCAAGCTGCAGAGATGCCGCGCGCGTCCACGGCCAGCTCTGCCAGCTCCTCCCACCGCCCAGCCGCGGCCATTCGTCAAGCATGTCCTTTCTTGTTTCGCATCTGCGCAGCTCCAGCTGTAGCTCTGGCTCGGGCTCTCTCTGCTAGCAAGGCATCGTATTCTGCGATTCTGACAAACGCCGTGTGGCTGCTCCGGCAACAACAAAGGATCGGGACTTGACGACAGGTCTGCCGCAGACGTCACCGCTAAAGCTTGTCCGACTCGCCCACGACGCCGATCCTGGGGCGCAAACTGGTTGTCGGACGAGCTGATGCACAGCGAGCGGGCGCCACGTCTCTCCCAATTTCCGCGCAGCCACTTGTTCGCCATCGCCACGACGACATCATTGCTACCACATCTTGGGCCGGCCAGTGCCGCTGCGAAACACTGCCGCCCGTGCAGGTACGACTGACGACTGCCGGCGTGAAGTCGTGCAGATAGCTCCGAGGAAACTGAGTCTCGTCTCCGGTTCCTGAACGGATGCAATGCTGGGCATATACCCAAGTGCGCAGTGATGAGCGTTACCGAGCATGCACATCATCTTCTCTGCGCCGTCTCCACAGCGCAAGACTTAAATCCTCGCCTCTTCCCGGCACGCGAGAACATGGAAGTGTTTCTCTGCAAGAAGACAAGACGAGAGAACTTTTGGCTACTGAACTCCAGGACAAACACTTGCTTCAGCGTCTTGTTTGTACCGATCAACAGAGCCAACAATCCCCCTGCTGCCGTTGAAACGCATCGTTGCGCAACTGTCGACGCAACATCTGCCAGATCACCTCACATTCGTCTTCGAACAACATGGTGAAAACGCTTCGACCGAGTCTCATAGTCGCCAATCCCGCGTCACCACGAGCATAGCATGCACGGACACAAGAACGGCATTTGCAATGCTGAAGCCCCTGTACAAGATTCCAAACCTACCGCTCCGCATCGCCTACCCCCCGTCGCCAAGACGAACATAAAGTAGCCTACCGTCCTCTACGCCTTCTCACGACCTGACACGCTCCCTGCCTTCCACATCCCAGGGTTCATCATAGCCCGAAACTTTCCACATTGAACCTTGACCTGAAGATCCGACTGTTCAGGGACGATGATGATCCTGGATTTGATCGACACGTGAAGGACAGGTCAAGTATGTGCGGAATGTAGACAAGTAGACAACGGTGTCTGACTGTGCAATTCTTGTGGTAGAAGTTGTTGACAAACATTTAGGTCAGTGTTGTTAGGCGACTGCGAGTTTTGATAGATTGCTCTCCGCAACATCGAATCCCGACAAATCCGAAAGACATGAGGCCAGAGTACCATGCCCCCAGAAGAACTTCGCAGCGACGGAATTGGGAGGAACCCGGCGACAGCTTCGAGTCCACCCCGCCCATGCGAACGATAGTCTATCATGTGCCGAAGCCTCTCGCTGAGAGCGTAATCACCAAAGCGCATGCGAAGAGTGGTCCGGGGATCACGATGGTTGAATGGGTCCGCAGTATTCCCCCGCGAACAGACAATAGTCTACCAGCCTCACCGATGCTTGCGAGGGACCATGATGACTTGGGGCAAGCCATACTGCAGCATCCAGATGTTTTGTCTCTGGTCCAGGAGGGCATCTAGACGCTTCTCTGACGCAAGATTGGAGTGTTACTGCACGAGACGCATTAGCGCATGGACATCCGTTAGCTTGCAGATTGTAGGATCGCATGGGTATCATCATGGGTCTTCGACTGAGACTTGATGGTCGTGCGACTATATGTGGAGCGGATATTGTTGAAGTTTTGCAGCAGAAGATGAGAATGCCTATCATTATTCCGACTTAGGAAAGGTATATGTTCAGCGCTTCGCCTTCCAAGGGAATTGGCTTGTTCATGTTGGTCAGATACAGCTTCGCACAATGCTGTTGTCTTGTAGAGAAGGAGCAGACGAGGACCTGCTCGGAAAGCGCGTTTCGCCGAACTTCGTCCCCGAAGCTCACTTCCGCTGCTCTCCCATCTCTCTCCTCCATCCACGCTGCAATCTCTCCGCCAATTGACAGCTCAATGCCGCCATGCCTCCCACAAGCTTAAGCAGGCTTCTCACGCGCCGGTCATACATATGTCAGCAATGCGCAAGGTCATTGCACAAGTCCGCAGCACAGTCCCGTCAACAGAGCGCGCTTAGCCTACTCGAGGAAAGAGGTCTCGTCAACCAGATCGCAGGGTATCAGTCCTCACTCACAATGAACCGCGTACCATAGGCTAAGGTAAGTCTCAGTGACCGCGATGCTCTCAACAAACTCCTCGAATCCCGCAAAGTAGGTTTCTATGCCGGCATAGATCCCACCGCGCCTTCTCTTCACCTCGGCCACCTTCTCCCTTTCATGCCACTTTTCTGGCTGTATTATCATGGCCATCACGTCGTCAGCTTGGTGGGCGGAGCGACTGCCAAAGTGGGAGACCCTTCTGGCAGGTTGACGAGCAGAGCGAAAGCCAACGAGGATGCGATCCAGAAGAACTTCGAAAGCATGTTTGGGCAAGTACAAGGCTTGTGGGGGAATGTACTGAAATACGGAGAGCGATATGGGCTGCACCAGAAGGAGCTTGGGAAGAAAGAGGTGCTGAACAATGCCGAATGGCTCGATGGGTTGAATGTGCTCAAGTTTCTGCGGATGATGGGGAATGGAGCACGGCTGGGCGCTATGTTGAGCAGAGATACTGTCAAGAACAAGATGGAGAAAGGGGACGGCATGAGTTTTGCCGAATTCACGTATCCGTTGCTGCAAGCGTGGGATTGGTGGCAGATGTACGAAGAAAGAGGCGTTCAGATTCAGATTGGAGGTGGGGATCAGTACGGCAATATCATTGCGGGCGTCGACGCGGTCAAATACATTGCGCAGTCCCATGCGCAAGATGGTACTGCTGGGCCTTGGCTGGACACAGAAGGCCGACTGAAAGAAATGCATTTGCCAATGGGAGTGACAGTACCACTCCTGACGACAAGCAGCGGCGAGAAGTTTGGGAAGAATGCGGGCAACGCGGTCTGGCTGGATTCCTCAATGACGAAGCCATTCGACCTGTACGGCTTCTTGTTGCGATCCGCCGATGGCGATGTGGAGCGCTACCTGAAGCTATTCACGTTCGTGCCCGTGGAACAGATAGCTGAGGTCATGACAGAGCAGCGAAAGGATCCCGGGAAACGAAAAGCACAACACCTGCTTGCGAGTGAAGTACTGGAACTCGTACATGGAGCAGACATTGCGAAGAGTACTCGAGCAGAACACGAAGCTTCCAGAAATCCAACACTCGCATCTCTGACGCGATCGACAGATGCTGACCAGCCTTTGGCACAAGACACAGCGTCTAGAATAAAGTTACCCAAGTCGTTGGTCCACGAGACGCCTTTCTCACGAATTCTGTATCATGCCGGACTTGTTGGGACAAAGTCCGAGGGAGCGCGAACAATCAGCAGGGGCGGCGTATATGTTGCGACAGCAGCATCACAGTCGACGCTCGCAGAAGGGGGTCAGTTGCAGTTTGTGCCTCTGCAAAAGGAGCAGCATGTAAACGATGTTATCACCAACGGGCTCATCGTCCTACGACTTGGAAAGTGGAAAGTTCGTGTCATCGAAATTGTCAACGACGCTGACTTTGAAGGTGATGCACCTGGCTGGGAAGAGTGGAAGGCTGCGAGAGATGTCAAGCAGTAGAAGCATCGCCATTATTTGCACGATCGTGGGATTGGCAACCAAGCTATCATCGATGCTCAATTGTCTTGCAACTTGAAACACGAAAAGCTTGAAGCAGCCATGTCTGGAGGACAGATCGAACAGGGGAGGGCCCAGGAAAGTTCGATGCAAGAAACTTGACATGGCGTGCCGTTTCATCAACCAAGACTTACTACCTCAAGACTTCTTATGCTGAGCTTCTTCCTCTGCTTTCCCGTCTCCAGGCTTGCGGCTGAAGTCAATATGGCAGAAACGAATGGCGGCCTGCACTCACCAACCAGTCCGCGGAGACATCAGCAGCAGAAACGAAAACTCCCTCCTCGACAATACCAGCCCATCATCAACGCCAGACCACGCACACCTCAGGGACTGAACGGCCACCCTGTACCGGACACTTCGCATCTCGCGCCGCCACCACAGCGCTTAAGCCAACTGGACGTCCAAAGCGAACCTTCAGCAACCGACTATAAGAGAGATCTTCGGAAATTAACAGCCTACCTAATTCCTTACCCGAAACCGCATCTGCCCGGCGTGGCACCCGAGGACATCCCTCAACGCTTCCTGGTCTACACACCTCCTTCACCGCCTTTCCACACGAAACCTCCAGAAGGGAGACGTGAAGGTGTCACGCAATGGACCAAACGCCACTGGTACAAGGAGCTCCGCGAAGCCAAAATGAGGGACCCTCCGAATGGAAAAGCAACGAAGTGGAAACGCCTCAAATGGAAAGGAACGAAAGCGACCGACTGGGGAATCCGAAAAGTCAAATCTTCGAATCTGGAGTTTTTGAATCGTGTAGCAGGATTGCAGGATGAGGCTGATAGGCTTGCCGAGGATGTGTATCATCGGTCTGTGTCGCCTGAGGAGATTCGACTAATTTATCCGCCCGCAATGAATGAGTTCGACGATCTGGATGAGGAGGCGTTGAAGAGGGAATTTCTGGCTTCGATGCAGAGGACGAAGAGGAAGGCGTATAAGCATTCGGTTTATGCGACGCTGTTGATGCCTCCTGCATTGGTCTTTGATACGGTCATTGTGCCCGTTTGGCCATTTGGAGGGGCGGCGGAGGTGGATGCTGTGTGGTTGTATGCTTCTGTGAGAGGGGCGAAGACTTCGAGGGATGTGATGAGGAGGCTAGGCAGCGAGGAGAAGAAGAGGAAGAGAGGCAGTCGCTTTCTTTCGTCAAAGAATAAGAAGGGCAAGGTGGGGGAGAAAGGAGACGAGACGGCAGCAGATGGTAACGGTGTTCCCCATCAACAAGACCAAACAGCCACTTCGCCGCCGTCCACAATAGAGCACGAGCCCGGTCTATACCAGCAGCAAGATCGTCCCAAAACTTCCTCCAAGAAGCGCAAAACCCCTCTCAACCTCACCTTCATCCCATCTCCTCGCATCGGCCTCCTCGAACAATACCTCGCCTCAGCCTGTCACAAGCACAACCCGGACCTCTTCCCAATCTACAACTCCCCACCCAGCGAAAGCCAAGTCCTCGAAGCCATAGGCTGGTTGCACAGCGATCAAAATCCAGCGTATGCCTTTTACCGAAATCCCAGTCGACAAAACCAAAACACCCAATTCAACATCATCGACGACAGCGGAGATGGCGTGGAATCGAATACAAACACAGATAATAGACCCACATCTACCGGAAGCCGAAGAACTACAAGTCGAGGCAGAGAAAGGGAAAGAGAAAGAGACGCAGGAGGAGCGGGAGGTCTGGCGCACAAGGCTATGAGTTGGGATGACGAGCAGTGGGAAATTTTGCAGGTGAAGGATGATTTGAAGGATGTTTTTGGCAAAGGGGCGAAAGAGTGGGGGAAATGGTGTTTGTTGTGGAAGAAGAAGCCGGGGAAGGCGGAGAAGAGGTGAAGTGGCCGTAGTGGGAGTGGTGGGAGGATCACATCGGGAGTGTAGAATAGAATTAGATCCAAGATAGTGCAGAGGTCTTGTAGCTTTAAGGGTATCTTGCTGCTCTAATTTCTTACATCCTGCTCTCGTCAATCCAAATTCGGACAATCCATCGCCCCCACGCCCTTCACAACCATCATGCCCTCCACGCCTCGTGGTTTCGTTTTTAGTGTCCATCCTACACAGCGATTCCACAAGACCTCTACGCCTTCACTCTGTCGTCTCCAGATACACGTCCCAGCCACTCCCAACTCCCTCACCACCTCTCCTTGAAAGAGTCTATCATCAGCCAACAACAACATTCCTTCCGCATCTCTCGGACTGTCAATTCTCCTCATCAAGATGAATTTCTTCCACTCTTCTTGCTGCAGATCTTTCAAGTAAGCCGGTATAGCTCCACCATAAACGTTATGCCCTCCGCCATCACCATTTGCTTTCAGGATATAGTTTTCCACTTTCGCAGGATCGGAGATGATGTTCATCCAGTCATGCTTCGATGATGGTGAGTCGAACGAGAGCATTTCCACAAAGGTGTTCTTGAGTGCAACGATATCCTTCGTCGAAGCCGGATCAGCATAAGGCGATGATGGTCTCGATAAGAACCTCTCCACGACCCTCTCCTTCGTCAATGCCTGCTGTACAGTCTTACATGTCGTCAAATGCGTCGCGATGTCGGGACATTTGATGGCACGGGAGAGTTCAAGTCGGAGACGGGAGTCCATGCCGGAAGGGATGTGGAGGTATTCGTGAGGTTGGTAGCCGGCACGGTAGTAGATTACGCTGACTTGGAGGGGTTCCTGCTTGTTGGGAGGAGGATGGAAGAGAAGGGTTCTGTTTTGGTCGCTGAGAAGTTGGGTACGCGTTGGAATATCTTGCCATTCGCAGCGGTAGCAGGGGATGTTGCGCGACCACAAGGCGTGTTCGATTGGTCTTTCGTCTGCAATGTTGAAGTTTGTGGGCTGGACAATCATGAGGATGCAGGGTTTTGGGCGTGGAAATTGTGGTGCTTCGATGCTTGGAGAAGCTTCTTCACTTTGGGCAGGTGCAAGCTGATGGCAGTAGATTCTGGCAGCTTCGGCGAGCATGTTTGCGATTTCATCGATGTTCTCGTTCCTCGGGAGGTCTGCTGAGCTCCCACATGTTCGCTGTACGTGCTGATGCATGTTGGCCACATTCTGGGCATGCGAGAAACCAGAAGCGGAGAAGACGTTCATTTCGACTTGTTTGAGCGTGGAGTCGCGGGCGTCAATCATGTAGTCGGATCTGAACATACCGCACACGACATGTTGCTTTGCGTCGGTATTGTGCACCTGCTGATAGATCTTCCACAAGCCGGCTACGAGTGGGTCGTGCTCGATCAAAGGCGAGAGGACTTGGCGCAGCCATTCATGGTCGCTGGCTACTCGCAGATACAGCTCGTTGAACAGAGGCTGGAGTTCTCGTGCTTGTTCAAAGAGGTGCTTGGGAAATGGTGTCGGCAGTATGCTCACAGCTAGAGGCCTTGTCGTCCACGGAAGATCTGTCTCTGATACTTGGCAGGCACAGAGTGTCCTGGGTTTCTTGGAGACACGATGCCATAGTTGCCTCAGCCGACGTGGATTATTGTGCACGCCGAAGTCGAATTCCTTCAGAAGCATGCCATGGGTCAGTCTGTAGTCTTGTATCTCCCGGATGCGGTGCTCTTTCTCCTCATCTGTCACCCCCGTCATTCTCGGCAGCTGTTCCTGCTTGTCATCTTCGCGAAGCGTTATGCGACACTGGTACTACTGGCTGCGATGTGTCACACGGAATACCAGGCTGAGCCACACCCGAGGCTGTTGGTATGGAGAATGGACACGGGATGTACGGCCATTGGCGTGGCTTCCTGGAGCACTAACGGAAGTCGCGGTATGCTTGACGCCTCGGTCACACCGACTGGCTTGGTGGATTGCTTCGAATGCAAGATGGGGAGCGTGGGACCACCAACTCGTCTCATCCTCTGCCACCTTGCAGGATCGACTGCAGTCTTCCACGAGCTGCTCGACGTGGGCGAATGGACTGACTCGACGATGCGCAACGGTGAAAGATGATGGGTGGCAGGCCTGCAGACGATACCGCTCTTCTTCCAAGTCGACTCGTGTGGACCGAGCAAGCCGTGGCTAAGCGCGAAGCAGCCGGATCCGAGCCGATGTCGCTGGCGGTGCTCGGGGCGCACGGCAGCGCGTGCTCCGCTCTCTGCCGAGAACAGCCATGAGAGCCATGAGAGCCTCGGGCTGGTCGAAGCTGTGTGGTGCGTGTTGACGTCGAAAGCTCGTGCCAATTTTGGTGTCCAGCACGCAGCATTGTCCATTGGCCTCTGCGACAACTCTTCAGAGGTCTCCAGCACCACTTCACCCTCTCCACTCCACTCCCCACTGGGCATCGTCGGTGCAATGTCGTCGTTGGCAGCACGAAACTTGCTCCGAAGCTCGTCCAGAGGCATAAGCCGGAGCACCAGCAGCAGCACTACAAAAGCTCCACTCGCTGCAGCATCGAGACTCTCCTGTGCTGCCTCTCAACGCACAGCTCCCATCCGTCTGCAGAACACCGCCAGAGCATTCTCTACCACCATGACCAAACACTCAGATCTCGGCCGCCCGGGCAAGGCACCCGAATTTGACCCAGAGATCAAGGACATGGCAGACTACATCCACAACTACAAGATTGACTCGGATCTGGCGGTAAGCACTCTCATACACTACATACGCAAATGCAGGCTGACCGATATTGTGTAGATCGACACTGCCCGCTTTGTCTTCCTCGATACCATCGGCTGCGGTCTCCGCGCTCTCGAATTCCCCTCCTGCACAAAATTGCTCGGCCCAGTCGTCGAGGGCACCACCGTTCCCAATGGCACCCGCGTGCCCGGCACACCATACGTCCTCGACCCAGTCAGCGGTGCTTTCAACATTGGAGCCATGATCCGATGGTTGGACTTCAACGACTGCTGGCTCGCAGCCGAGTGGGGTCACCCCTCAGACAACCTGGGAGCCATCCTCGCGGTGGCAGATTGGGCAAACAGGTCGAACAAGAACGGCGTCAAGGTGGGCGATGGCAAGCAGTTCACCATCCACGACGTGCTCGAGGGCATGGTCAAGGCACACGAAATCCAGGGTTGCTTGGCTCTGGAGAACAGCTTCAACAAGGTCGGTCTCGACCACGTCGTCAATGTCAAGGTCGCCTCCACCGCTGTCGTCTCCAAGATGCTCGGTTTGAACCCAGAGCAAACCAAGGCTGCCATCTCCCAAGCCTGGGTGGACGGCCAATCTCTCCGCACCTACCGCCACACCCCCAACACCATGTCCCGCAAGTCGTGGGCCGCCGGTGACGCCTGCCAGCGCGCCGTCGACATGTGCTTGAAGGTCCTCCGCGGCGAGGGCGGTGTCCCAACCGTTCTCTCCACTCCAGTCTGGGGTTTCTACGACGTCAACTTTGGCGGCAAGAAATTCGAATTCCAGCGCCCATACGGCAGCTACGTGATGGAGAACGTCCTTTTCAAGGTCTCCTACCCCGCCGAATTCCACTCGCAAACCGCCGTCGAGGCCGCCGAGCGTCTGCACCACAAGCTCAAGAAGATGGGCAAGAGCGCCGAAGACATCGAATCCGTCACCAACCGCACACACGAGGCTTGCATTCGCATCATTGACAAGCAGTTCAAGCCCATGGACAACTATGCCGATCGTGACCACTGCGTTCAGTACATGGCTTCCACCATGCTTGTCTTCGGCCGCTTGACCGCAGACGACTACACTGATGGTGGTGAGGCTGCTGAATCACCGCTTGTCGAATCCCTCCGCCAAAAGATCAAGTGTGTCGAGGACCCACAATTCACCAAGGACTACCATGACCCAGAGAAGCGAACCATCTCCAACGCGTTGACGGTAACCTTGAAGGATGGTACAGTCCTGCCTGAGGAGGTCATTGAGGCACCACTTGGCCACCGACTCCGAAGAGAAGAGGCCAAGCCAATCATTTTGGAGAAGTTCAAGAACCACATTGCACCACACTTCTCTGCTGAACACACTAAGAAGTTGGTCGACCTGGGCAACGACCCTAAGACATTGTACCAGATGCCTGTGGATGAGTACATGGATCTGTATGTCAAGGATAAGATCTTGTAGATCGGAGTGGGATATCGAAAGACAGAAATACGAGATTGGCCAAGAAATATCTTGATGAATGACGAAGAAGTGGTATCATGAGGGAAAATCCGCAAAACAGAAAAATGTAAGAAGGGTCAACCGAACGTTTGTGTGCATAGCCCTCTCTGTTGTTATCTACCTGTTCCGAAAAGGAAGAAAAAAACATGTTCATAGATTTGATAGCAGTCCGTCAAATTGATCGACAAGCAAAGACTGAATTTCACCACGACGTTCCTCGTCGAGACTTGTACGCCCGGTTCCTCGTCGAGACTTGTACGCCCGTCAGGCTGCTGAAGTGAAGAAGGGAAAGCAGCTAATCATACATGCAAACGAATACAACTAGTGAACTTGCAAGGCAAAGCATACATATCATCTCACATTGCTTCTTGATGTATCATCCCTCCCAATTGCCATTCCATCATAATTTCATTGCCATTCCTCCATAATCATCACATTAAACCCATATTCCTCCATAGCAATCCGTACGTCCTAAACAATCGAAGAAGCGAAGATGACAACGACCATGCTGTCTTACAGCCCCCTCTCCCTATCTTCACATCGCCTCACCAATTACGTCCATCGTCCCTCGAGCACCAGCAAGCGGAGTTGCAGCAGAAGCGACACTCCATACAGTCCTCTGCACAACTTTCACGAAACTCTCGTCGAGATTCTTCCAGTCTGTTGCCCAGCCGTAGTCCACGACGGTATTCTGGAAGGATGCGATGAGAGCTTGGATCAGTGCTTCGATGGTCATTTCGTGACCTTGATAGGCGTGGAGAAGTTCTCGCCATTCGCGCCAGACGCATTTGGATATTGCGCGACAGCGGATGGGGAGGGGAGGAAGGTCTTCTTTTTTGGACTCTGTTTGGTGCATGGTGTTGAGTATGGTTTCAGCGTTGACTGCTATGATTGTTATGGTGGGAACTGGTGCTGGGTCGCTGTCCTGTATGACTCGCCTAGGAGGCGAGTGTGGCCTGTTGTTGGCACGGAAAGTATCGAGCATCGGGGAAGGCGGCGAAGGGTTGTTGACCCTTGACGGTGGTTCAGGCGATATTGATTTGACGCTAGACGCCGTCGTGTAGGCTTGCTCATCGTTTCGACGTCGGTGCGATTCGCTTGAGTAGTTGTGATCTCGCAGTTGGTGGGACAGGTTTAGATAGGCGGCTTGGTTTCTGAGAGGACTGCGTCTTTGCAGGCACCAAGTGCGGCTGCCTTGTGAGCCCGATGATGTCGTTGATGTCGTGCTTGTCGTGTCCTGTGAGGTCCGTGGCGCCGCATCATACCGTGTCAAAGCGGCCAGTCGATTGGAAAGCTCTTGCACGTCGGGACTACGCGCCCTGAAGTAATACCCCGACTTCGGTATAGGTAGGCTCTGCGGATTTCCAATGTCATGCGATGTGGAACTACGTTCGGTAGAGCCTTTCGTTGGAGTGACCGTGTTAGAGGTGTTGGAGTCACTCGTCCAGTCTCGTTTGAGTTGTTGCCGACAATCGGGGCATAAAGAGCTTCGTCCAAGCCATGCGTAGATGCAAGAGAAGCAATATGTGTGCTTACACACCGTAACGACCGGCCCGCACACGCCTTCTCGACAGATGTTGCAGGTCTTGTCGTAACCTTGTGTTCGGTCTCCGGGCTCGAGGCCATACTCGATAAAGAGTGCGGCCGCTTGTCGAGGTCGTGACTTCTTCTTGCGACCTCGCCACGCAAAGAACGACGTTGAGCGGGGAGCCAGTGCTCTTGGTCGCTCTTCTTCATGGCTGATGGGTGTATACTGGGCAGTAAGCATGTCATTTGCCGGCTCTCCCGCGGCGGAGTGTTTCATACTTCGGGTGGTAAGCGTTCAGAGTCGCTCTGCGAATGTCAGGACATCTGGAGAAATGCGACCATACAGTCTACCAGTGTACCAGTTTATCCGTTTCCGGGCATCTGAACAAACGGTAATACGAACTCATGCGAGGATGAGGGGCTTCAGTAACGTCGTTGTAGGGAAGCACATGTCAACTTCCTGGGAAGATCTCGGTTCCATGGCTGAGGCTATCGTGCAGGCGCCCAAAGAGAGACCATGGGTTCTCCATATAAGCCCGGCGAGCGTTGAACGCTGTTTCGCACGTAGGTACCAAGATTAGTGATTGCAATACTTCCTATGCGACCATTGAGATCACGCCAGAGCGCTCTCCGTCGCCGTTCAATTAGCACCGAAAGTCAAACAGTTATTGAACATTGGTTCGTATACCGCAAATCCTGGGCTGTGGAGTTGACACCGGATCGAACAAAAACCCGCATGCTCGTCGCGAGCATCGAGGAACTGGTTGCGAATCCAGGCATCCTTGAAGTGTAACGAACTTTGTCAGCACTCTGTTACTCAACAGTGGCTGGTTGGATTGCGTCTTGCCAAAGTGGCCGACCGAAGCTACAAATATGGTTCTCGTCCGGCACTGCTTACCGATGCCTGTCGTCGAATGCGAACTGATGACTAGTCATGTATAGAGCACTGAGGAACGGTGGATGTTCTTTGACCTGTCAGGAGGGCAAAGAAATGGAACTGCAACTGGATGATATGCGCTGCGTCCAGCTTTTGATCGATGTGCTTCACGGACAGATTCATCCTTTAGAACGCGCGAACTTGGTCGTACCTGCCTTGGACCTGCAACGGCAACGTGGGAATGCCTGCGTGAAGATGTCGCTCACCCAGGATGGCGCCACATGTTTGCGAGGGGGGGCGGTCCCGTGCGGACGAGCGTTAAGTCCGGTGGAAAGCCTCGTTACGGTTGCATATTCGCGAAGCGTCGCGCGCATTAGTTGTGACTATGATGTTGGCGAGATGGCAGGTTCGGGAAGAGGCGTTGG
>PNEN01000346.1:77565-174224 GCA_002933655.1 Cercospora berteroae | reverse complement strand
AAAAAAAAAAAACTCAATTGTTCAAAATAAGGCAAATCTCTCTGCATACTGCAAGCTGCATTCCACGCACTGCGTAACACAACTCCTAGTTGATTGGCCCTCGCATCAAATCTGAATCTTATTCTGAATCTGAATCTGAAACATCGTAGCATCGCTTAGGTTCCCACGTACCTGAGTGGCTTGTGCTTATGATGTGATGATCTTACTTGCTTCGTTGCTCGGATGAAACGTTTCGAAACGGGAACTGTTGTCCGTGCGGTGATGTGGCTGGTTTTGGGGTGAGGTGCCGAGAGAGTTTGATGACTTCATGTGCACTGCGCTGCAATGCGCTGCGCTGGGTGGAGTTGTTGGGTGCGGGTTGTTGGATGCGGGTTGTGGGTTGTGTTGGAGAGAAGAGGGAGGGGAGAGGAGGATGTTGTAGTGGGTTTGTGAGGATGTGATGTAGGTTGTGTGAGTGAGGAAATCTGGTGGTGGGGAGGGAACACTGAGATCAGAGTGAGGTGGTGAGGTCAAATTTGTTTTAGGATGAATGCGATGAGAACTATCTGCGAGTGACAGTTCCGCTGAAGAGATCATGAATCTCCTTGCGAGCTTGAAGCCTCATTCGTCGAACCAACCGGCCTCTGAGGCGTCTATGGCAATGCTTGCCAATCGCCCGGGCGAGTTGCAACCTGGTCGCCTGGCTACGAGTCTTCTGGTCACAGCCCGAAGCCCTTTTGCTGCCCAATTTCAGCTTGATAGTGTCCTGCTGTTGAAACGAGCTCAGTCATCCTCCATTGCCTCCTCTTGCGCGACCTTGTCATTCAGCATCTTGCATTCCTCCAGCAGCGGCAGCACCTCGTCCTCCAGTCTCTCCTTTGCCAATTCCGCCGCCTCGATGATCGCATCCCGTGTGGCCTGGTCCACTTTCTTCAACTCCTCGTCATCCGCATACCGGCTATCGAAATCGCTCAACACATTCTCCTTCATCTTCTCCAGTCTCTCTCTGACCTTCTGAATCCACTCATCAATCGCCTGTTGTAGCCCAGCTTCCGTCAGTGTCTGGACCCTGTCAAAGAGATTGTCGGGACCCTTCTCGCAGATCTTGTCGCGTAATGTGTGGATGCGATCCGCGAGAGCAGAATTTCCCCTCGCCAACCTGTCTTCGAATCTCCCAAGTCTGCCATAATTCTTTTGACGAAATGATGCGGCTTGGGAGTCAGTGGACTTGAGTTCATCGCAGTCGTACGTGTCTTCTTTTTCGGCGGTAGCGCGCCTACACACTTCGTCCACTGAGGTCCTGAGCTCCTCAGCTAGGACTCTCAAATATCCAGTCAATTTGCGGCTTTCCTTGAGGATAGTTTGCCCCAGATTGTTGCCCTCCTCGCCAAGGGATGTGATGGCCGTGTCTTCTTTGAGAGGCGTGAGAATGGAGTCTTTGACGTTGTTGGTCAGATTCTCCATGATTGGTGCCCGGATTGACTTCATTTGTTCAAAGGCGCCTGCCACGGTCGGCGCGAAGACATTTTGTATCTGATGGCTCCAAGCTCCCAGATAGACGTGGCTTGGAGACTTCCAGAAGCCTTCTTTCTTGCACGCGGTGAAGACAGTGCGTGGGTTCCACGTTGCCCAGACGCTGATTTTTGGTCCGGACCTGGAGATCCAGTCGGTCTTGTTTTTCTCGTCGAAAGCCTCCGCAAGAGGAGCCCAGAGGCGAAATCTCATATCGGCTGCGAGAGCTGCGATGATATCCTTGATACCTCTGTCAAATCCAGTCACAATCCTAGTGCGAATGTCTTGGTGCATCTCCCCCGGTGACTTCTTGAGCATGTTGATAATTGCTTGCAATTCTTGGGGCAGTCGCGTGGTGCATGTGCGCACCATTACTTTGAATCGTTCGCCTGCGGGCTTCTCAAAAAGAAGCTGCGCTATTGCTGGAACACCAGTGTCCAGCAATTCATCTTCGCTCATGGTTGGTCCCTCGTCGCCGTGATCGTCGTCCGAGCCCTTTGTAGCCGTGAGGTAAACTTTGAGATCTGGCCCACTTCCTGATGGAGTCAACTGCCTGAACTTGTCTTTGAGGTCCAGTTCGGTCTTGCGCTGCGAGATCTGGCGGACCACTCGCAGTTTATCACGCGCAGCCTTGGCTTTGCGGATCTCGAGATCCTTCAGCTGCTCTTTGCATTTGCCGTGCTGTTCCCACAGCTTATCATCTTTGAGCCGCTGCTTCTTTTCCTCCAGCTTCTTGGATTCGTGCCCGAGCTTCTGCACTATCGCTTCAGCAGCCTCAAAGCTCGCTCTGTCTTCTTCCGAGAGCATCTCCCTTCCAGATGCCTTGATGTCGGGATCCAATCGGTCGGCCTTCGTGGCAACAAGGAGAGTGCTGGAGGCTTTGCCCATAGAAATGCTGAGTTTCAATTGCGCATTCAGTTCCTTTGACCGCGCAATTCGAAGCACTGGTGCCACCAATAAGATGGTGCCTGCAGTTGAGAGATAATTGAGTGTATTGTTCACCACATATTCGTTCTCGTCGGCAAGGCCTGCGGTGTCACCGATGCTGACACCCATCTCGAGAGAATCGATGCCTTCGCAGTGTAGAACAGCTTTGCGAACGAGTGGCCAAAGGTGCGGGACGTCTGTTGCCGTCGATACAGGTCTGATCGTCTTGTGCATTGCTTTCCGTAGCTCTCCCAAGTCGTCTATCTCACATATTTTGACGTCGTCCGAGACATGCTGCGCTGCCATGAAATCTGGGATTTTGCTGTACAGGATGGCAACTGTGTCATGCAGATCCAAGTCTTCGAATGGAGCATTGCTGTCAAAGACGGAGTCCAGAAAATCCTTGAATCGGGCTAGGTCTGCCACTTCATGCTCCTCAGTCTCGCCCTTGACTTTGAGGGTCAACCTACTTCCGTAGAGCGTCGTGTACAACATGTCGTACGCAAGACAGTACTTCTTGCGGTGCTCCTCGACCTCATCGACATCCACCTCGTTGTCTGGATTTAGATACTGAGCCTTCAGAGAAAGATATGTATGGATGATCTGCAAGTATTCACGCAATCGTTTCTTGATCTCGTCAGGCGTGTGAAAGATGACCTTCAGAACGAATTTGGTTTCCTGATCCGGACGTCTGTTTCGAAATTCGAGGGTAGCATTGGTACCTCGATCCGTGGCGCTCGTGATTGCGGCACCTGGCAGGCCTAGCAGAGCATTTATAAGTTGCGACTTGCCAGCGCCCATCGATCCAACAACGGCAGCAGGTTTTGGCAGTGGATACAGGAGTTTGAGGTCCTTCTTTTGACTGATGACTTGGCATCTCGCCATCACTGGAGCGCTGATGCCGCTTTCGTGTTGCTCAACTAGTGCCGCAAACTGGTCGCAAATGTCGAGTACTCTAGCTTCAATCAAGGGCACATTTGAGTGGCACCATGGCAGAGGCTGATGTAGAGGCGTCTCAACTGGATAGCCACATCGAGTTTGGCACGAGATACTGTTGTCAAGATCTGTGTCGAATCTGAGCCGCTTGATGTATGCTGCGTGACTGTGGGTTGGTGTTACTGGATCGTGCACTTGTCTGGAGGGTTGTGGTAAAGAGGCCGGACGCTTGCGTCTTGCGCTGTCGAGTTGCATTGAAGCCAGTATTGGGCTTGGTGAGCCGTATGAAAACTGTCTGTCGCCTGGTCGGCGGTTGCCGTGTTCGTTGCGTTCCATTGTGGGAGTGTGTGGAGAGTCAGGATATGATGCGGTCGCGAGTGAGCTTTTATACGCCACAGAACGCTCGAGCGCCAGACAGAAGTGGTGAGTCGCGTGCGTGACAGAACAAACAACAACACTTCACTCGAAGACATTCAACCAAGACCTTCACGGTCTGACACAGCTTGTTCTAAAGGCTCACTTTCATTCGCACGTGCACCTGTGCTTCGAAGTCAGACCTGCAGGAAGAAAGTGTAGCAAACAACCGAGCAGTGGTAAGACATTGGCAGGAAGCAAAGTGAAGAAGATGCCAGAAGAACAATGCAATGCACCATGTTGGATAGTGCTCCAGAATGTCAACAGCCAACAGCTACTGCCTGCCCACAAGCCCAATGAGTGATACTCAGCACCAGGCAGCTATTAGCAAAGTGAACGAATTCCAAAGTCGGAAATCAAAGCACCATGTTGAATGGTACTAGAGACAGCTGGAAGCCACTGGCCGCTCTTAGCTGCACATCAAAGTGTGATGCTCAGCATTGTGAAATCAGTAGCGTCTTCAACGTGACAGCCCTTCTCTACCCTTGCAGTAGACAAAGTGAGCACCATTTCGAGCCCCACACGACGGACACCTGATGAAGGCATCGTCTTTGAAGAGCTTCTCAGTGGAAGACTGAGTGCGGATCGTCATTGTGACTGATTGTGGTGAGTGGAGTATTTCGTGTTTGCTTGGAGTTGTGCTGGAGACTGAATTTCAGTTTGATGGTATCGGTGATGCGGGTTTGGGTTTCTGGTATGGGAAGGAGATTGGGCCGTATTCAGCGCTCATTCTATATCTGCGAGATCGACGTCTTCACGCTGTCAAAGAGGTCAACATGTCTTCACGAAACTTACAGACGGGTGGCAACCACTATGGGGTGTGATCTCAGCGTGGAATGCATGTTGCATAGTGGCAAAGCGATCCCTTTCCAGCTGGAGGAGGCGTTTCTCGAGCATGAGTCGCTGAGTGCTCTGCACTCTTCCACGAGAGCCATTCAGTGGGAGTCTTGATGTATTCACGACAGTGATAGCAGGAAGGACGTTGGGAAGGACGAGAGGCGGCCTCGCAGCTTCAGGTTACACGCCAGGTCGTTCTCCCCCTCGCACTTCCTTCCATGCGTAGGAGGTGATGTTGCCTCATGGTAGAGAACAACGACCCTTCAACGCCGGCTGCGAAGACCAGGTACCATTTCCATTCCTTGCAGACTCCATTACATGCCGGCAATAGGGTACCTTATCACCGACAATAGCTGCGATCACTCCATCCACTGAATGGCGGAATACGTGAAGACGCGTAAAGCTTTCGCTCAAGCCTTTATCCGCGGTATAGCCATGGCACTAGCAATTTAACCAGGCGTGTGTCGTTTATTAGACCAGTCAGCGCCGCTAATGGCAGGCGCCGCGAGATTCATGTGATAATTTTACGTGCAGCATTCGAGATTCTTGTCCACTGGTGGTGTGCTTTGAGGTGCGTTGTCGCAGCTCCGCGGGGGTTGTCTGTTCTCTTTCCTCATCTCTCACTGGTCTCTTTTTGTGTATGATGACCACGACAGGTGAAGGAGGTGCTTGCCCTGACCTCCGGCAACGTCCAGAGTTTCATCCTCGCTGCCGCATGTCGGAATCATGTCCGAGGTCTGAGGGCTGAGGTGTTCCACGTTGGTATCAAAGCTCTTTCATTTTCGCAAAAGGTTCATGCACGCGCATTGGCAATGACGCCTCCCTCCATCGTGCATGGCAAAACTCTCTTATTCCTGTGGCCATCGCGATAGTCGTCGCAGGAAGCAGGGATGAGTCGGAGAGGGGGTTCGGAGGTTATCGTGGGATTCCGGGTATGGACATGTTTGCGAGTTGCGTGTATTGCAATTGCGCGTCGCGGTCAGAGATATGCTGCGGCCGCCTTCGCGGTCCCGATCGTGCTCGGCGCTGATGACTTGCGCGGATTGAGACGTACGATGGCACGCGTCGTGATCGCCAGCCAGCCTCGGAGGGAGTTCTATTTTCCAGGTGCCCTCACGACGACAGCAGAACGGCAAGCAGCTCATCAGCCTGTGCCCACGTGCTTGTGTCGAGTGAATTTAACGCCGGGACCAGCGTCGAGGGGTCTTCGAATCAATGGTCTCACGGCAATCAGGCAGGCAGGCAGGGATGTGGCAGCTGGTCCGATGGTCAGCCGGGCGAGCTCACGTCTCGTGGTGAAGTGGGAGTGAAGAGACATCCCGATCGCTGCGCAGTCCGTCCTGCAGCTGTCCGAAGTGATGAGACGTCCGCGGCATCCGCGCCTCGTGTTGGAAGTGTGCAACACCGAGCACTTGTCGGCCGTGACGCCGCAGGCCCAGCATCCCGGCGAAGGAGGACAGCAGCCTGTCCCAGGCGCTGCACATGGGACCACTGGATTGCGGCGGACGGGCGCTGGTCCGGTTCTCACAACACCATCGCCTGCTCGAGACGATTCCTGCTGATGTTCACGAGAGTGTGCGAGGGGGGCAGTTCCTCAACCGTTTGGGCGATAGCTGCTCGAGGCTGGCGGCTGGTGGTGAGGGTGTTTGTGTTCCCGCCAGTTGGGGCGCCCCCGTCGGCGATCCATGACGCGCCGAAAATAGGCTAGTCAGGCACGGTGTGCATATTCCGATTGGGTTGAGGCGCGCGCGTACGGCCATGGAGAGCTGCAGGATCAATAAGGAGCTGTCCGAGTGACCGCGTACTGCTCCCACCACACACGTTTCCCGATGCTGAAGTCCGAAACAGACGCCGCGGCACCAGTGCTCCCGTGGCCGTTCGCAGGGTCATTTGCGCAGACGGCGAGTCGTCTGGGGGCGCGCGCGCGGTGCCTCGTGTCGGGGAGGCTGCGCGCACACCGCCATCGAACGAGGGCGCGGGACCAGGTTGTAAAGTTTACGCCAAGTACGAACATCCACTCGTCATGGGTCTGCGAGACAAGCATCCTCCCTCCACACGCGCTCCCTCTTCCACCCTCGCCCCCATGACCGCATTGTGAGCAGCTGGTATAGGAGGCACGTCGACCGACAAGGGGTGTGCTGTTTCACAAGCCCGCTGCGCCACGGAAACATGATACCATAAGGTCCATCGCATCGACTTGGATTTGTTGTTGTGGAGGCAAGCTCCCGCTTCGCTTCCCACGTTCGCTGCATTGCTCCTACCGCAGACCACCGACGAACACGAAGCCATTGTTGCACGACATCGCCCCCGACCAATGCAAGTGTCGCCCGGGGTGCGACAAAGCGATCGAGCGTGCGCTGACATTCCACTCCAGATCCGCTATCAGCAAGCACCTCGCGCTTGCATCACCCCGCATGAAGGCCGCCCAAACCTCGACGATGGAGAAAGTCCTGGAGAGCATTGTGCCCGACACGGGCAAGCCCGTGCTATGGGGCGCGCACAGCAACAAGGCCAAATGGGAGAGCACCGTCGGCGTGCTCACGCTCATAGTAGGCTGCCCCACGCTGTGCTTCATGAACTGGGTCGCCCTCGAGCAATTCGGCGGCTCCCTCACCAAAGCCATTGGCGCCGCTCTTGATCATGGCCCGGTGCTGTACCTCGTGCAAAATCTCCCCCGACCGACAAAGGACGCCATCATGGGTTACGCAGCCTGGCTGCTCTTCCAAGCTTTCCTCTACGGCGTCCTTCCCGGCGAGACCTGCTATGGCCAGAAAACACCTGCCGGTTACCAACTGCACTACAGAACAAACGGCCTCCTCGCCTGGACTCTCACCCACGCCCTCTTCATCGGCGGTGCCTGGTACGGCTACATCGACCCCGCTATCATCGCCCGAAACTGGGAAGGTCTCCTCGTAGCCTGCAACATCTACGGCTTCGTCTTGGCAATTCTCGCCCAAGTCAAAGGCCACCTCTTCCCCTCGCACCCCGAAGACCGCAAATTCAGCGGCAGCTGGATCTACGACTTCTGGGCCGGCGTCGAACTCAACCCCCGATTCGGCTCCTACTGGGACTTCAAATTCTTCCACAACGGTCGTCCTGGAATCGTAGCTTGGACTCTGATCAACCTCTCCTGGGCCGCCTACCAATACCAAACAGTAGGCTACGTGACCTACTCCATGATCGTCCTCAACATCCTCCAAGCGATCTACGTCGTCGACTTCTTCTGCAATGAAAGCTGGTATACCCGCACAATCGACATCAGCCACGATCATTTCGGTTTCATGCTCGCCTGGGGAGACGCAACTTTCCTGCCAACGTTCTACACCTTGCAAGCGCAATACATGGCCCGCTACCCAACTCACTTGTCCGAAGGCCAAGCAATCGGAATTCTCGCACTCGGTCTCCTAGGCTACTACATTTTCCGCTCCGCAAACTGGCAACGCGATTACGTCCGCTCAAAGAAAGACGAAGCACGGATCTGGGGTCGTCCAGCAGAATTCATTCGCTGCAAATACCACACGAGCGATGGAAAAGAGCATGAGAGTTTGTTGCTTACGTCAGGTTGGTGGGGAGTGGCGAGACATTCCAACTATCTCGCTGATTTGATCGGAGTAAGCATCAACCTTTCCCCTCCTCCACATCACTCCCAAATAGCTCACTAACAACGTATGAATAGTGCTACGCCTACTGCGCAACCTGCGGCTTCGACAACATCCTCCCCTGGTCCTACCTCGTCTTCATGAGCGTGCTTCTCGTGCACCGCGCCAAGCGTGATGAACGCCGCTGCCGTGCCAAGTACGGTGAGAAATGGGATGAATATTGCCGTGCTGTACCGTATACGATGATACCCGGCATCTTCTAAATCCTCGGAACAGGAAGAAGGTGTCACTGGAGGAAACGAAATGAAGTGGCGGGGAGAGCTCTGGTACTTTTCGGACCTAACATACAACTTTTACCTTGTAGACATGTGCTCACGCGGGCATTTGATATAATTGATACCTAAGTAAAACAATTTGTTCGTGTTGCGAAGTCCATTCCTCCTCGGCCTGTGATCGAGACGATTGCTATGTAGCTGGCATCGCTTCTGTTGAGAATGAGCGACTGCCATTCGAGACAGGATAGCACCGACTCCCTGCGAGTGATGGAGTGAAGTGAGCATCGTACCACACCAACATGCATGCATCCCACAGTGCCAGGATTCGTGCATGCATGAGATCCGAGGAAAATCAAGGCACGACGAGCGTGCGAGGGTGATACATACTACAGGATCAGATCGGATCCGTGATCGAGGTTCTAGATCATCCATCCAACCTGCTGGTTGGAAGCAGCAAGCGGACGGGTCTGTGCATTGTTTGTACAACCCAGCCCAGCTCATCAGCCATCAGCCGTCAGTCAGCCGCAGAGTGTTGGATGATGGAGAGTCCCGTCGAGACGGCATCAATTGTGATGAGAGAAGCGTGACATTCAACGGACGATAGGAGTGAGGTCAAGTAGGCAGGTAAGCAAGGCAAGGCAAGGCAAGCTTGGCCTGGAAGTTGCCAGCTTCGTGTGGCTCTGGTGGCGATGTCTAGACTTCAGCCACATCGCGACCTCGAGGGATGTGGAAAAATCAAAAGCGATGTTGGCGAGGCGTGTTCAACGATAAGTTCGACTGTCGTCGACATGATGTGAATTTTGCGTCAAGGCTGCTATATGTTTCAAGTAAATAGTCGCGTACGTTCAACATGTGTTTGGTTAGGATGTCCGACCATGGCGTGGCCTGGGCGCGGGACACGTTGAGCAGATACTGGAGAATCGGTCCCGACTGAGATCGAGATGTGGCTTGCAGGTGTAGGAGCGCAGCAGGTTGTTCAGATTCCAAAAGGCGTCAGCAGAATCGTTCGGTACGACTTGCTCTACTCTCTTGAAACGTCGACTGAGCTGGCGATGGGCGTTTGTGGCTTTCAGCCCAGAGCACCGCAAGCTGCACGTCGTACTGCGCGTGCAATGCGCTCTGGTGTGCGGTCGCGGCCAGGCTCATCACTAGTCCACGTTCTGTTGGGCTTCTCTTGCGGTCATGATTGTACATGGAGGTGTACCATGTACAAGATCCAGCCAGCTTACGTGTTTGTGGGAATTGAGTTTCTCGTGGGTGGTCTGGTCCATCGAGGAACGCATAATTCCACGGATTGTGCCAGCGGCATCTATCGGATTTCCTGGTAGGATGGTGGACGTCCAAGGCTATGGAAATGTCAGAGTGCAGAAGCAGTGAAGTCTGAACACAAAACTGTCCAGCAAGCGGATGTGAACAGCGCGACTTGCGCTTGCCGGACTTTCCACTCTGGGCACTGCATATGGAACTCGATGCTATGCTGGATCGGGTCGAAGAATTGTATCATTCGCCTGGCACCCGACTGGCCAGAGAAAGTGTATCGGGACATGAAGGAAAATCATGCACCGGAATAGTCCAACGCGAAACGCCACAGCTGACGGCGGTGAGTCCGGATTCCAGAGGAACAGGAAGGTGCGAAGTTGAGTTTGGAGGGGATTCTTGGCCAGCTGGAGTAAAGCCACGTACCAGCAGCACCGTGGAGTTGTTGAGAGTGGTACGCAACGCTTGGTAGGGTTCGTAGCATGTGTGGTCCATGTACTAATAACTGGGCGGCTTTGAAGTTCTGTCCTTCCGTCACAGCCATAGCAAAGTCGATCTGAAGTGCATGTTCGTATTCATCGCCGATGCGTATCGGTGTTGGGAGTACGCACCATTTCTCCGGAGTGTAGTATCTGGGCAGCTGTGGCTGAGGTACGCGCATTGTTTGTCAAGCGCGTTGATGGTGCGTGCTCTCCGAGAGTGCGAGGCGCAACAAGCAAGTGCACACGGACGGCCAAGCTTCGGCGGCCGTTTCGCGATCAGAACGCAAGTCGACGCGATGACGTCCCGATCAGAGAGTGTGATGGAGGTGATGGAGCAGTGATCACGCCGGAAGATGTGGTGGCACTCACACCGTGCAACAAGTCTCGCTTTCACGTGCTGTGGAGAGGAGAGAGACTCGAGACTCGGAGCGGGAACGGGGGCGGGAAGGTCCGAGAAAGGAGGGCAGAGGTGATCGTCATTTCGACATCGGGCCCGCCGCTTCTACGCAGCGCACGTGTTTCGTGTTGAGCCGCTGAGCGCACTTTGTTCGCCCTCTCACGCAGTGCCCCGGCGTTCTTTCATTGTTCAGCGACTGTGGGAAGATGACGTGCGTGCCGCATGTGCAGTCTTTGAGCAGGAACGGCCTGAAACGCCGACTGCAATCAACGACGTCGTCGCGGGATTGCAGAGTGCGTTCGCCATGGCGGCGTGGCGCGTGCGGAATCGCAGCGTTCCAGCCTCCCGCAGAGCCCAGGCCCGCCATGGACGCACCTCGTTCAGCCACGGCGGCCTTGGATGACGTTTCGCCGCTACGGCGGGGAACGGGCGTCCGTCTGTTGTTGGAGCAGGCCAGTTCTGTACAGTGAGGAAGTCTGTCGAGGAGCCGGCCAGTTCTGTACAGTGAAAAGTCAGAATGCGCATCTGTCCGCGGTCGTGCTTGCTACTGCCACACCGTCGACCTGAAAGATCCGCAGTCTCGGCTCGGCTGGTTCGAACGATGGCACAAGTGGGCCCCCACACGCCACACCCTCAGGCTCCATCGTTCATCGACCGGTCTCGATTTTGCGCCTCGTCCGGCACCATGTCACCGTAGCTTCCTGCGGAGGGAGGATGAGAAAGCGCTCCGCCGCGCGCTGCACACGGTCACCGTCTTGTGGCAGACATCCACCACAACAACACACCCTGCCAACGGGTACCTCGACGACATTGCACCCCGCGGGACGCTGGCAATCCGTTCACTTGGCGCGAACAAACGGTGCCGAACGGACTGCCATCCCCGGTGGAAAGAGCGGCCGGCAACACGAGCCTCGGGAGATTCCACCACAACACGGCCTCCCTCTTGCCTGTTCCTATCCGAAGCCCTCTCTGCGACGGCACAGAGACGCCACGGACCATACTCCAGACCATCGTCTTCCGCAGGCCATTTCACTGCTCAGCGATTGCGCAATCCTGCCGTTCCAAATGGTTTCGCGAGGCCTCGACGACTTCTAGGAACGGGAAGCGGTCGAGACGACACTGCCATGGAGCGTGAGACGGTATGCTTCCCCAAGCATGGCACGCAAAGCGTTCTGCAGCACGGAGACGCTGGATTCCAAGACGAAACCCTTCGCTGGTACTCCAACGCGGAGAGCACTGCCCTGGAACGTCTCATTGCATTGAAGCGTGAGCTACGAGGAGCTCCACAGGACGACTTCTGGTCTGCCGTCACGGAAGGCATGTCACAGCTTTTGGGCGCCGACATCTGCTTCGTGATGAAGAGAGTGTTGGTCGACGAACAAGAACTTCCCGTCGAGATGCCACCCATCGGAGAACCCGGTAGGTCAACAACATGGCGCAGGAAGGTATGCAAACGTTCTTGCTGATGTGTTCAACAATAGGGAGTTGCATCATGGCTGCCGCTTTACATTACCATGCCACCGATGGCTCCAAGAGTACTGTCAAGTCGACCAAATTCCACGCCTATGGCTGTCCTTGTGCCTACATGCGGCATGACAAAGTTTTCGTGATCCCAGAGAAATTGGGCGAATTCATCACCCATAATCCTAATGCTCTGCCTACACCCTGCGAGGCATACATCGCCGTGCCGCTGTTCGACGATGGCAAGTGTTTTGGCCATTTTGGTGCCATGTGGTCAGTCGAACGCGCAGCACAGAGGCAATTGTCCTGGGCAACGATCGAGATGCTCATGCATTCGCTGGAGGACATGATCAGCGCAAGGTTCCTGGAAGGCGCCAACTTCATTGCACAGGCCAAACCCGCAGCTCCGGAGAAGAACCGAGTCATCCCTCATGATGCAGTGACTGTCGCGCAGTCACTACGACCTTATGCCGGTAGCTTGTCACATGAGCTGAGGACACCTATGCAAGGCATCGTGGGTATGCTGGATGTCATGTACACGACCGTGGAGGAATGCGTCGATTCATCCATCGACCCGAAAGTGAAGGCCGTCTTTGAGCAGCTCAAGCAAAACATCGAGATCGTGCAGGACAGCTCACGAAGAGCAGTGGAAGCTGCAGACAACGTCGTGCACGCCTATGATATGGACATGTCGCTGCCTGACGCACCCGCTCCGCTCCTCGATGAGCCAAGCGAATCGTACTCGCCTTTTACGAAGACAACCGACAAGAGGCCCGAGATTATTGTAGCCGGCAGCAACCTACCTCTCCACCGACCCAACAAGCGCCGTCGGGACGAAGCTTTCAACCAAGGCTCACGCTGTGCCAGCAATGCCAGTGCGTATTCCAACAAGGTCCCAAAGCTTCACCGAACGCCATCATCGTGTGCACGCTGTGCAGGAGATAGCGACGAAGTGAAGACTGGCTTGCAAGAAGCCGACGATGTGCAGAGGCTTTGTGAGTTTGGCGCAAAATCAATGAGTGCTGCTACGGTGGATAGTGCAACCATGGTTACTAGCAGCAACTTCTCTACACGAATCATTGCCCCTGGACTGCGACACACTGGCTTGCGCGAGCTCGTACAATTCGTGATCAACGAAGGTCTGAAGGTTGGTGGGCGGCCAGATTCCACAATTGCGAATGACACGGAGACCGGCGAAGTAATTGAAGTGCGGAACAGAGGATCGGATGGCGAAATCGGACAGAAACTGATCGAGTGGAGCATCGACCCGGCTGTACCAGTCTCAATGTTCATCGACGAGAAAGACCTTAGCAAGCTCATATCGTGCGTTTTCTTGAACGCTTTGAAGTTCACAGACAAGACCAATGGCCGCATCAAGATCATCGCGCGAATGAGCAAGACTAACCGCTTCATCTCGATCAAGATCTCGGACAACGGACCAGGCATTCCCGCTGCATTCCTTCCTCACCTGTTTAAGCCTTTCTCTCAGCAGAATGGCTCAATCACGAGGTCGAGCGAGGGTCTTGGGCTAGGATTGCTGGTGGCGAAGGGTATCGCGAGGAAACTTGGGGGTGACCTGAACTGCACAGGAGCTGTGACTGATGGTCCTCAACATGGCTCCGAGTTCGAGATCAAAGTGCCTTTGCATGCAGGAGAGACGATCAGCCGACCATCGTCGCCATTTCCATCACCTATGCCACGCAGAGCCGAACCGAGCAACAGTGTATCACCTCGATTCCGCCCACTTACTCCCGCGCCAGGCAGTCCGCGCTTATCATCGCGCGCTTTGCACGAGGTGGTTGGTGAAGAGGTCCAGACTGGCTCTGAAACGATACAGGCGACGACGCATCCGTCACCGCGCTCGCAGATCGTTCACGTCACATTGCCCGATGCTGCAATTTCATCCGATAGTGATGACCTGTCACCGGCTCCAACTCCAGATACAACCCCAAGCCCTACAGGAGAAATCCTCCGGCCCAAACCTCGACCACGCACCTCTGACTCCACAAACACAATTGATCGCGAACTGGCCAAGAAGCATCCTCTTAGGTTCCTTGTCGTCGAAGACAATGCTCTGAACCGCAAGATCTTGGTCAGCATGCTCGGCAAAATGGGCTATCAAAACATTCTCGAAGCGCATAACGGAGGCGAGGCAGTACGACAGATGAATGCATCGATTGAAAGCCAGAATTGTGTCGACGTCGTGCTCATGGACATTTGGATGCCAATCATGGATGGCTTCGAAGCAACGCGGCGCATCCTCACCATGGCTGGTCAACGGAAAGTCACTGTACTCGCTATCACAGCAGACGTCACTGACGGTGCCATGGAACGAGCCACGAAAGTCGGCATCATGGGTTTCATGTCGAAGCCTTACAAGATGACTGACTTGCAAAGGTTCATTCTTCAGTACATTGTATCGGATGAGGAGACACCAGCAAGCCCGACCCCAGCACCCACCGAGATCTCAGTGGCCTGAACATACTTATTGAGCATGCTCGTGCTCCGGATCGATCCGACAAGGACTTTGAAGCAAGCCGTCCTTCCGCCTTCTCCAGAACACCACACAAATGACAGAAATCAGCCAATTCTCCAAAAGGAAATGGCCGAACAACAACAAAAAAGTGGCTCACGCACAATGAGCAGCCACCCCACAACACGCCAGGAAGAAAAGAGAAAAATTCTTGTATACACCTTTTTAAATTATTTGAAGACACGCGCGACGATCTTGAAGAATGAGAAAACTTTAGATACCCCTTGAGCCGCAGGTTGAGCTCAACAGGATGGGAAGATCTTCTCACGAATATGGATGGAATGGATGGTTTACAAAACAACTTAATCTTCGGGTATTAGGGTATACAGGAAGAAACTTTCTTGAAAGAAGGCTGGCCGGTAGAAAGGGCCGCAAAGATGTATAGAGAGCTTTGATAGCTTGGGTTTGGATGGGATTGAGTAGATATTGTGGATGAGTGTAATGTGCCTACTACTGCCTGTGTTGTGCAAAGTGTTGGTAGGTGATGGGATGATGGTTTGCTGTCGAGGGGCCCGCGTGACCACTTCTGCGAAAGGCTCTATAATCTATATCACTGATTATCTACACTGTCGTGCAGTCGTCTATACAAGATGTCCAAACTCCCTCCTCCACTCCTCAATAATCTCCACCGAAATATTCGAGCCGCCGCAAACCTCAATCACCACAATCTCATCCTTCCTCGGCGGTCTCCCAAAAGCCTTCTCTAATCTCCCACCATAACACAACGCAGTATTAACACCACAAGCGGCTTCTACCAAAATTTTCTCATCATCCTTTAATTTCACACATCCCATTGCGGCTTCTGCGTCGGAGAGGACGATGCTGTGAACTTTTCCTCCTTTGAGGCCTTGGGTGGCGAGGGTGAATGCTCGATCGCAAACTCTCGTAGCCCCCAAACTCGTCGCCATAGACGTAATCCCATCCAAAGTAACCAACTCCCCCTTCTCCAAACTCTTATTCAGAGCATCCGCTCCTCGAGTCTCCACAACCAAAACTTTCGTTTTTCCTTTCCATTCTTCTCCTTGTTTCTGTATACCCTCCATAATTCCCGAAAAGAGCCCTCCACCTCCAACCGAACAAATAATCCAATCTGGCACTTCCTTCTCTCCCATTTGTCTGCCGATTTCTTCGATTAAAGTACTATGCCCCTCCCAAACATCCTCATCATCAAAAGGATGAACTCCCACCACCACCTCCCCCTTTTCTTCTACACATTTCTTCATCACGATATCTCTCATATACGCATCTGCTTCTTTCCAACTTTTGCCTTTTTGAATCACATCTTTTGCGCCTGCTGCTTTCAATTTTTCGATCATGTGGGGTTTTGTGCTCAATGGTACGACGACTGTGCAGGGTCGAGAGACGAAATTCGAGGCGTGGACGGCTGCGAGGCCGGCGTTTCCGCCTGAGGAGCTGAAGAAGTGGAGGGACTCTGGGTGAGGGGAGGTTTGGTAGGTTTTGAGGATGAAGTGGCCGAGGCCGCGGATTTTGAAGGAGCCGGAGGGTTGGAGGGAGTCGAGTTTGAGGAGGATGCGGCTGTGAGTTGCGGTCAGCTTCTTTGAGTTGCAGGAATGCTGAAGTTTGAGAGGGGAGGGTTGACTTACCAGCCTGCTGCTTTGGATAGCTTCTCACTTTCGATGAGAGGTGTTTCTCGCCATGGTTTGTCGGTTGGTGGGGAGGAGGTGTGAGGTTGGGTGCTTTGGGGGAGGATTGGTGAGACGGTCATGGTGGGCGACTGTAGGGTAGTAGAAGTGAAGAGAGAGCGGAAGATGAAAGGGAAAGTGGTATGAAGTGGACCTATCTGTACTGGCGAGGCGAGTCACCGTGTCAAGCGTAGGGCGCTGGATCCTACTGTGGCCAGCTGTCGGTCTGGCTGTGCGACTTTGCTGGCAATCAGTGTTGAAGGGTCTCCAGCTGATTTGCGGTGATGTGGTGTTTGTACAGGCAGAATGTTGCTCCTGCAAGTCTGGCGAGATGTTGTTGTTATTCTCCACACTTAACTCAGGTTTGTGTCGCGACTTCTCGTCTTGGCCCATCAACGCCACTTCTCGCGTTCAATGTTTCTACCACTCCAACTACCCAAATACTCTTGAGTCGCGCTCGCCGCACCAACAATTTTGACCAATGTTTGAGCAGCTACCTTAATGCTGCATCATGCTATGCCGAACACTACGGCCACAAGGCTAATGGCTCCGGGGGCGCCTGAACCCTCTGTCGGCATTCTCCTCGGTCGGTTGCACACGGTCGTGGAAACGAAAGATCTCCCACAGCACTCGACTGAAAGCCTCAAGCAAGACGCACCATGGCCATGTCTACACAAAAGAAGAGGCCATAGAAGTGCGGCAATATATCCAATTTAAGGAGGATGCCCTTCGAAGCGGCCTGTCCTACCAAGATCGAAATAGACTCGAGGCCCAGACACTCCTTTCTCCGAAGTCAGTTGAAGATCGTCAGGTGGAGAGAGAGCTCAAGGATACGTCAAGCCGACCTATCGAGATTCTGCAACGATGTATCAAGTCTGGTCTGGCTAGTCCTCATGTCTTGCACATGTGCTTCGACGCACAATTCCAGGACCAACAGCGATATCCACGCAGGAAGCGCTCAGGCATACATCAACAGCAGCGTGAAGATCAGCTGGCGCATACAGCACTGTTGTATATGCTGCAAGACCCCGGCAAGTGGACGTCCGTCCTCTACAAGAACACCTTCTTTGTCGATAATCTGTGCTATTTCGCTGTGCTCGAGGGTCTGCAAGACATCATCATGCGCTTCCTGAGAATCACACCCGAGCCCGATAATCCTTATTGGCGTGCTAAAGTGGTTACTGCCATGATACTGTCAGAAGATGCGTTCGACGTCCACTTTTGCGCCGATGACGTGATAAAGCTTTATTTCAGTCTGGTGGACCTGCGAGAGGTGGAGCATAGTCAATACAACGCCCAGACACAGCAATCTGGGATCGAAGAGGCGCCGCCGCTTGTCAACTTCGATTTTCTTCATGGCGCAGGAGTCAAATTACGCAATGTACTCACGCGCGGCATCGAACCACTTGGCCGATACCGAACGGACCCGGCACTTTACGGAAAAGTGTTGCAGCATTTTGCTCACGTCTTGCCTGTAGAGAACAAGCACTCGCAGCAAGAGATGGATTGGATCATCTCGGAGCTTCAGCTACATCACACGGCCGGATACAATGAAGAACCTGCATTAGGACTTCTTCGAAAATATGCCAAATTGGGTCAGCATGCTTTCCTGCCTGAAGCTTGGAGGCATGGCCCTCAGTTAGCACAATCGATCGCCAATCTGGTGAAACGCACTGCTGATGTGGCAGAGGCGAACAGCAATATGTCTGCAGCGCGATGGGTCTTCAACACATTTGAAAAGGGGTACTTTCAAGCGAAACCCTTCCCGTTAGAGCGAATTCAGCATACGTTGAACGATTTAGGTTCATCATTGACGCATGTGCAGCGCCGACTTTGCAATGCTCTGATGTGTTCAAATAGTGACACGAGGAGGTTGCTTTCCGAACGAGTGGTGAAAGCTCCAGCCCTACAACCAGCGACAGACCCTGCAGCGCACGCGAACAAGTTCCAAAATATGTTGGGCACGGTCACCAAAGACGCAAAACAGCCAGAAACCCAGAAGCGCGGATTTGGACTCTGATGGTGGCACCTCTAGACGATTGTGTCTGCGGCCGCGTGTTCGCTACTAGAATGTTCAGGAAATGGCGAACATGTCGAGGTGGCTGTGTGAACAATACCGCATTTCAAATGCCATGCCATCGAGTGTAACAGGCTCGATGGAGCCGCACGCAGGGCCTACTTGCTCAAAAGCTGGCAAAACATCTGTCTAGCGCGGCTGGGTTCTCTTTGCGCAAGGATCTATAGGACAGGCTAATGTGGACGGAACCCCTAGAAGACTCTGGAAGAAGAGCGTCCTGCCCGAGGTTGGTGCGGCCATGTGAGGACAGTCGGACTGCGACTACGCGAAGAACATCGAATGACAGCCTGACGCTAAGTGATGAGTGGATGATGACGAGCACCCCGTGCGATACCACCGTTCGTCGACGTGAATGACACAGCTCATGAGACCTTCTTGTCTTTACAGAAATGTGTAGTGCGTTTCGTGAAACATGCCACTGATGCCAGAAATGAGTTGACGTGAGGAGGCAGCCTTCCACATATGAGTTGTGGAGTCTTCCTCTCGCCGTAACAGGAAATGGACAGGGACCACGGTGCGCTTTTGTAACATTTTCACTCATCAATTCTCGTCCTCATCTTTCCCCCTTAGCTGTAATGGATGATGTGCGAGAGCACTTGGTCCTCGCATGGTGTCTTCGCCTCTCGCCAGGGCGATATAGCAGTAGTAAATCTGCGTATCTATCATTGTAAGAGCTCATCTCAACTCACTTCTCTCACATTGCACTTTTGCTCTTGCTCCAATCATATTCACATCACCCGATCCATCTCTCAATCATACCAAATAGCATTCATCCCAAACCCAGGCTCCTTAATATCCAAATGCGCCACTCGTCCCAAGAATTCATCTTTCCATCTGTACACCTCCACAAAACCCTTCTCATCATCACATAACGCAACCCACTCATCGCTCCACGGAAACGGACTCACAGCATTCGAATGCCCTCCACTCGTCGGCGTAGGATTGAGACAAATTTGTCGCTCTATCGCGCCATCTTTCCCAAGCTTGAAAGTTGCGATATAGCCTGTCAAACTCGGAGAATTGGACCTCGACGTGGCGAAAAGGTAGTTCCCGGACTGCGACCGGAAGACAACATCGCTGCGGTACATTTTTGGGAAAGAGGCGTCCATGCCTGGTGGGATGAGAGGGTAGGACTTTTCGGTGTATGTTGGAAGGTGTGTGTTGGGGTCGATGGAGTATTGACAAAGACGATTTCCTGCTTCCATGAGGACGTAGAGGTATCCGTCGTTCGGAGAAATCTCAACCCAGCGAGGGTGGTCATTTGGCGCGGGAGCTTCAATGCTGCCGGCTAATTCGAGTGTTCCGTCTGCGGGGTTCTTCTTGTGTGTCCAGATTTTGTTGGACCACATGTCGGCTGAGTAAAGGTATTCTTCGGTAGAGTCGAAGACCATGCCGTGGATTGCGGAGCGTTCGTCCAAAGGGGCATTTTGAATGTTTTCTGCTAAGGCTCCGGATGCGTCGACGGAGTGGACGTTGAGGAAGCCGGCGTGGTCGTAGAAGGGGTTGCCATAGACTGCGTGAGGTGGTTTCTGTGCGGCCAGGACGAAGATTGCTCGGGTCTTGGTGTCAGGTGAGTTGGCCCGAGGGTGACCGCCCATGGGGAGGGATTTGGTGTGAGTGATCTCAGCAGGCGAGGTGATTTGGTAGGAGCCCCATTGTTTCATTCCAGCGCCGTATATGTTTTTGCGAGCATGCTAGTTGTGTTCAGTCGACATGAACTTTCGCTGGCTTGTTCACCTTGAGTGTCATCTGCTTACGTCGAATGTCATCCATGATATAGGCTGGTCCTCCGGGATCTCCGTCCGCTTGACCAATTCCAATGTAAGCTTCTCATCGTCGAACGCAACAGTGAAAATCGCTCCAGGCGGTGTCCTAGCAAGCAGAATCGTGACTCAGTATACAATTCTTCCATGTTCCAAAATTCCTCTCCTTGCAGTCATAGAGGTACAACATCAAAATCGAAGATCTAGAATCCTTTGCCAACGCATGCGGTCTCGAATCATGTCTGCCCCATAAATTCCCATACCGCTGGAATTTCGGAAGTGCCTTCCGCGCCCAATGGTGGACCTTGAGAAAAAGAGAATGTGGATGATTTCTGCTGGTGAGGAACAAGAGCTTTGCAATGGGCAGCAATCGAAGCGTTCTGGACAACGGTGACGACGAGGGCATGTAAGAAAGTGACACATACCATGTTCCGATCATAAGATGGTGCTTCATGGCTGCGGCTACGCTGGAGTGGAAGGTGCGGTGAGAAGTGTAAGATGGAAGCCTTTGGTATAGATTTCGGAGAGAGCGAAACATCAAAGAAGGAGAGTTTCCAGTACTCTTACCTGTGCAGTGGAAGGTGGTTGTTTAATAGATTGGATAATATCTTAACCGCATTTTGATGCCGAAGCTGGCTCGTGAACGATGGCGTGGGCAAAGCCTTCGGGACTCACTCCACACTGCTTCTGTGCTCCGTGCGCTCATGCCGCAAATTGAGTTTAGGCTTACATGAGCCCTGCCGCGACTCAGCGAGCAGCTGTGCGGCCTGCGTCTTGAGAGTCCCAACCACCTCGAACACTGTGCGACAACCTCGTCTTATATCTCCTCTCGCTACTCCTCAATCGCCACAAAGGACATCTCTCTCTGCCGCACCACCAAATTCAGCCAAGCCTCGTACCTGATCGACACAAACCAACCAGCCAACCCGGCCTCCACGCGCGCAGACGTGTACCGCACCCATTGGACACACCGACCCTTGTCCCTGTCTCTCACGCAAACGCACGAACACGCGATACCGGCCCCAGATAAATACGCGCAACATAAAGAACCGAACCATGGGCCTCTTCGACACCAACGGCAAATCCTACTACTCCTCCTCCTCCGAAGCCTTCCTCAACCCCAACGCAGGCCATGGCTCCTCTCGCCGCGGCGTCTCCCCCGCACGCTCAACCCGCAGCGTAAAAACCTCAGGCGGAGGAGGCTATTCTGTCCGACCCAGCGCCTCAAATCCACATTCACATTCCCGACCCACGTACGCGCGAAGCGCAAGCGGTTCGATTTTTGGGAACTTTGGCGGGAGCGGAAGTAATTATGGAGGAAGCAATTTTGGCGGATCTTCGCGCAGTATTTTCAATTTTGGGGGAGGAGGAAGTGGAGGGTCGTCGTATTATAAGCGGAGACCACGAGATGGGTATATCAGTTACCTGGTACACAAGTTGCAAAGGATGATTAAGGAATTGTGGGCGTATGCGAGAAGACATCCTGTGAAAGCTTTCTTTGCGGTGGTGGTGCCATTGTTGAGCGCTGGAGGAGCGATTGGTGGCTTGTTGAAGCATTTTGGCATCAGGATGCCATTGGGTACGGGTATTGGAGGAGGTTCTTCGAGAGGATCGGGAGGATACTATGGGAGTAAAGGGTACGGGGCTGATGAAGGAGGGTGGATGGATGCGCTCGGTGGAGGAGCTGGGTTGATGGGCAATGCGGGAAGCTTGATCTCGGTCGCGAAGATGTTCATGTGACGCAGCACGATCTTCGCGCACGCGGAAGGAGTTTGAGGTTATGGGATTACGAGAGTGATGAAAAGCACGATTATCGATATAGGACAGGACAGGCGCAAGCTTGGGCAGGCCATGGTTGCCTGTAATGAGAGGATACCCAAAAGGAAGTATGAGACCAGATAGTATGATAAAAGCCTTATCGGTGTTTTCCTTCAGTAATAACCTGTTCTCATCCTTTGGCAGTGTTGACAAGAACTGTAGTTGGCCCTTCCACAGTAGGGTTGACACAGCCTACAAATGCTTGCTGATTCATACCACAGGTCACGATCTGGCCGTCTCCACTAAACATATGGTGCCAGGCCCAGTTGGTTGCGCTCTACTCCAAGCCCGGCAAGCTGGAATCGATGTAGCACGCTGATGTCGCTGGAATCACTGCGACCGTGCATGAAGACCGCGAGTATCGCTGGCGCTTCCCCTCAGCCTACATCAGCCACTGCATATCGCGGTATCGCAAATCCTCCACGGTCTCATAAATGAACAACGCAAACTCATCCTCGAATCGGCCCAGAAATGGAGTATGTCCGGCATCGGCTGCAAACTGATGAGCTGCTGATCAAAGGGCCATCCTACTGCTCCTCTACTTACGCATATCGTGCACCTTCAGAATCGCTCCGGCACTTCGTGCATTCTCAATCACTGCGTCTTGCCATCCATGTGGGAAGGCTCGATCCTCGCCGCACTTCACGTAAATCGTGGGAATGACCTCGTAGGCGGCATAATCGGTCTGCTCGCAGTAAGCAATCCAGCATTGACCTAGCAGATTGCTAGCCCATAGGTGAGCTTCGTCATCTGGCAGGTCATTGAATAAACATTTGGCGGCCCCGGGAGGGTTCCCCATGAAGACGAAAGTGCCGTTTTCCTATGACAATGATTAGATGCTATGCCTGACTCAGATGAGCTCGCCACGGAGTGGTCTTGTCTTCGGTAGAGCAATTGACTGTAGACTTCGTTGCTTGGCTCGAAACGCAGTGTCTTTTGAAAATGCCCCTGGGCTGCCGTCTTTACTCACCTCAAATACATGGCAGTCAAGACGTTTACCGCCGAATTGCTGCAAAACAGTCAAGCCTGTCATCAAAGGCATGCCAGCGATGAATATGATTCCTCTGACACACGTGCTCGCGCCTGCGGCAGTTCGAGCCCGGAGATCGAGACCTTGAAGCGCATTGTTGGTCGGACAGCCAGCATAGCCGTGAGCGATGATGATGACATCTGTGCCCGCCTGTAGGGCTCGAAGAGTCGCGGCATGGATCTGACTAGTGTCGTCTGTAAGGTTTTTGCGGCCAGACGGGTCCTCCGGGACCTGGGTGCTCCCTAGCTCGAGAAATTCACAAAGGTAAAGCTTGAGGCACATGAGCTTGTGATGCAGACGGCTCCAATGTGACTGCGCGTAGAAAGAGTCACAGACGAAGATGAGCTTCACATCGCGGGCAGGCGGTATCGCTGTATCGGGTCTCTGTGTTGGGGCGACCACTGGTGGTGTTGGCATGGACAGCCGTCTCTCCCCGATCTGGTCCACCAATATCGGCGTCGTCAATTCTGGAAATAATTGAAGTAGCGGTATTTGTGCGTTTCCCTCCATCTTGTTGAAGCGACCTCTGGGTTTCTTTGCCGTTGTCGATGGTGCAGTACAATTCTCTTGCGAAGATGGAAAGCAATAGTCGCCCGGCACAGAAGATACGGCGTGGAAGCAGCAGTTCGAGCCTCGTTCCTCCCTCCAGCGGTCTCCCGAATAATTTGTTTGGAGCACTTTCGTGCCGGGAGCCGGTAAGAAAGATCAGTTCGCCGCTTGAGGAAGCCGTGGAAATGTCCCTTTGGGGTTGCGCTTCACAAGTGTTGGACATCTTCGTCGCAAACGTTGGTGAGCGGAGGATGAAGCTAATGCGAAGAATCCGTCAGTAGCATCTGGAGCCTGTGCGAATTGTCAGAGTCGAATGCCTCCGTGCCTTCCTCCGTGCGTGATTCTCAGCCAGCAGCCACTGAAGCAAAGAAGGCGCCACCACCAGCCAACTCTTCAAACACAAGACCAAAACATTGATTAACAAAAGTACAAAGTACGAAAAGTATCGACTGCATCACATCGCAACAGACCGTTTCCGCCGTAGGTATCGTATTCGTGCATTAGCCAGCGAGCCAGCTTGCCAGCGAGTCCCAGCAATCATAAGCCAAACAGTGAGGAGAGAAAAAGAACCAAAACACATTACATAAATAACACAATCTCTCCTCTCGAGTTCCTCCTCAATCGCAAAGACTTCCAGAGTTCCTTGTCTTCTTCTTCCTTCTCTTCGCTGCGTAAGACGTCCCGTTCGCGGTGGTATCGCTTCAGGACCTTGTTCATTGACAGACCGTGCTGGCTGTCAGGACCTTTGTTGATGAATGACATGAACAATTCTGCTCGCTCGTTGTATGTCACCAGGGCGTTATTCGCAGTGGGCTGCACGGAGCCGGGCCGATCTGGGTAATCGATAGCTTTTTGTCTGCGACTGCTGACGTGCGAGCGATCGACAGAGGACAAGGATTCCTCGCGATGGCTGCGACGAAGCTTGTCGTGTCTGTCAGAACGTCTTGAGACTTCCGGACTCCGCGAACGATGTTTCTTCTCGTCTTTACTTGAAGCAGGCTTCGTTGTGGTGCTGTACGAAACGTAGGAAGACTTGCGCCTGTCATCCTTCATACTCTTCCGGTCATCGTGGTGATCTTTCTCGCGTTTGCTTCGCTTGATGGGGCTGATCGGTGTCGGGCCAGCATCGATGCGGTCGTTGTCGAAGAAGTCGGGATCCGTAACGAGGCGTTGCAGACCTCCAGTCAATCCTGAGTGCAAATTCCTCCCTGCTGTAGATGGCGGCGCATCGAGCATAGAATGGTCTCCGCGAGACACTGGTCTCTTCGCACTCGATAGATCCAGCTCTTCTACATTACGCTTCCGCTTCTTATCACTCTTCTCAACTGTTCCCTTCTCTTTCCTGTTCTTCCTCTGATCCTTGTTCGCCGGCGTCACAAACGACTGCTGAGACTCGGTAAGGTTGTTGTACGAGTCGAAACGTTCCATGCCAGCAGGAAGTGGGGCGTTCCCGTAGGAGAACCCGTACTTTTGGTACTGTGAGCCATCGCCGTTCGAGTACTGCGAGTATTGCGAAAACTGTGATTCGCCGTTCGTGTAAGGCGTCGCTTGTTCGAGCATTCTGCGCTCGTCCGGCGCGCCTAATTGTGTATGCTTGGGTGTCGCATCGCTGACCAGAAAATCGAAGACGTTGACGCCTTCGAGCTCAGCCGGAGGCTCAGCAGCTGGTGGTGGAGTTGGTGCGCGAGGAGGCACATCGATCACAGCCACGGCATTCGAATCGTCCCCTTCTCTTGCGTCTTCAACGTATGCTCCTCTCGGTACCATCGCTTGACTGTTGCCGTTCATCGACTTGCGCTTATCACCCTTGTTGCCCTTCTTTTCCTTTTCTCTGTATAGATGTCCTTGATACTTTTGCGCTTCGCTCATGCACGAGGTATGGCCTTGGAACGATCCGTTCGGGAAGGTCGTCATGCAGTCCAGGCACGTCACAGGAGCCCAGCACTGGTTGTAATGTCCAGATAGTTTCTTCTTCGTCAGGACATCGCCGCAGCCCTATACCATTACATTAGTTCGAATTCCTCTGCGGCGGGGTCGATTGGTCGCGGCGGGTATACCTCACACGAGAAGGACACCATGATGCACTTCAATGGCTCTCCTGAGCCAAGGGCGGTAGATAACACTCGCGCAAGAGTATCAGGGAGGGGGTGGCACGCGATGAGACGTTTCGGTTGGTTGGATGGCACGCGTTCGCGAATTCTCCAGGGTCAAAAAACCAAAGACCAGCCGCTGCTCGTCGGCCCGCGTTGCATGGACAACAGATCGTGCTACCACGATCAAAGCCTTCTCCCGCACGCCGACATCAATACATTCACCTCAACTGCTGGAGATATATATTCTACGAAGCACTCGTCATTGCTTTCACCGACTTCTGGTTCATTGCAAGGCACCAACGACAATAGCATCCTTCGTGCAGGCAGCCAGGCCCGCCACATGGGTGAACTGAAACGGGGGTCTGCCGACCAATAACGCGTGCTCTGCACGGCATGCATGCGATACCTCGTGTCGTGCCGTTGTAACGCGCGCGTGGTGTCTTCTTCTCAAACACCGTCGCAGATGTGCCTGTCACGCTGATGGTCGACCCGCGTCTTGGTGTGTTCAGCCGCCAACGCTTCAAGACAGAGTTCGCTGATCCCCTCGTCGCACTGAGTGAAAAGGGTGGAGTAGCATAACCGTGTCTACCTCTACCTCTGAGTGCAACTACCTCTGAGTGCAAACGCAGGTCGCTGAGCCAATCAGCAAAGCTGTTCCTGGATCGAGAGCCAATCTAGTTAGGCGCTTGCACTCAGAGGTTACCCGCGAGAGTAGAGAAGAGAGCAAAGCAAGTGCTACAAGCATGTTATTGTGCAGTTTTATAGCAGCACTAGGTAATCTTGTGAACGATTTGAGCTAAATACAGACCTCCAGCAATGTCCGGAATCTCACGTCTGCGGCTGCCACCATCTTTCCATCCTGCGACTTAAGATGCGCATGTTTCCAGCCAATGATTCAGCACCTCCCTCACGATCAGCATGGTCAGTGGAATCTGACAGACCCTTGGAGGTGGAGAGCCGCTTGTCAAGCGTGCGGTGGCGGACCTTGCGGAGCTGTCTGCGGCTACGCTCGCTGGTGGAAACTGGCGGTATCTATTCACCGGTTTCTTCGTCGATCAGAGCACGGGCACCAGATGGACCTTGGAAGAGTTTCACTACCTCGGTCCAACTCGAACAGCAGCGGATAGCTTGCAGAACTTCGGGGAGAGTATAAAGGCTCTCACATCCAGCTGCCGCCAATGCGAATTTTCGCATGAACTCCGTTGCATCAAATCGTGCAGATGAAGTGCCACTGTTGAAGCTGTGTGATTGCGGATGGGGGCAAGGAACAAGCACGTGGCAGCTTGGTGCCGATTGTCCATAATGGCCATCTAGAGGTCAGGCCCGTGATGTTTCTCGAGGATCGCGTGAGTGTCGATGTAGTCGATGGTTCCAGATTGTTTGATGGCACGGCCTAGTGTCGATACAGTCATTTCCGAGCCGAGCGTAAACACAACACACCATACACTTCCACTCTCGCAGAGCTCATGGTATCTCTGCAGCAGATGTTGGAAGTCCGGTGCAGAGTTGGCGAGAAGATTCTTGGAAAACGCTGGGAAATTCGAACGAGCTAGAGTCGTCGACAGCACCAGTGGAAGTTCATCGTAGAAGAATGCATGGAAGTCGCAGAATGGCAGTTGATCAATCATTCTTCCACCTACCTCCTACCGCGAGTGAGATCAGGATACTCGTCACCTCCCCTGCTTGGCTTCTCAAAATCGACAACAAGACGCGGGGGCCGTGAGCGCTACGCAGCTGCTTTGCACCCATCTCCACCTCCTGAGATGCAAGGACAGGCCTCGCTCTGGCCGTGCGCTCGACTACTTTGACCTACCTCGTCTCCAGCTATGCCGGCTTCTGTTGAGGCGTGAGCAGTCATTTCAGAGCCAGTGACCGCCCCCTTGGCTGTCTGCAGCAATTCCGACGCACAAGATGTTCTGTAGTACACCTACACCATCGCTAACGCCGTGCTCTACACCTTATCCTTCGCCGAGGTGTCAGCAGGTCGTGGCTGCTGGCCAGCTCATCAGCAGCTGCAGAGGTGCTGACTGTGTACATAGACGATGCTCCAAGCTCGTCTTGATGATACGAATCGGTTCTTGCGATACGCAACGCCCGAAGGAGGATCGCCCGGGCGGGTTCTTGTGCCGGCCGTCCTCGTACCGTCGAGCTTGGGGCCACGCGTGTAGTGTCGTCGAAGAGAGGGAAGCAGTGCAGTATGTGGCCTCTGCGAACCAAGCAAGACGAGGAGGTACGCTCTCCAGTGATGATGCTGGCGGCCGATGAGAACGAAGGTGCACGGGCTTGGCTGAGTCATGGCCAAATTTTGAGAGGTGCTGAGCAGAGACGTGCTAAATTGATGATCTCTGTGCTATTGCGGCCAGCGAGCAGCGCAAGACTGTTCAATTTTATGATGCTATATGATGACAGTTTCCTCCTCTACATCTTTCAAATCTGCCGTCGGGCTGAGATCGTTGGAGACTTGGAGTGATGTAGCTGCCGTCGGCGAGTCCTAGCGCAACAGCGCCATCTGCTGGACTGCAGAGTGTCGATCGCACGTGTTGCAATGTCATCCGGCGTCTGTGGGACGAGTGAAAATTTGGTTCAATTTGCAGCAGGTGCGAAGGATGGTAGTATTTGAAGGATATCTTCCACCAGCACACCACGCGACTCTAGCATGGCGCGTGTTGGCCACTAATTCGAGTCATGCGGTCCAACGCGAGAGCTTTTGCTACAAAAGTTCTTTGCAATTGTATGCAGCTACCCGCTAAACGCCTGGCAAATGCAAGAGCGATCGTCAGAGTTCACACGCTTGCCGACACAACCTTTTGGTGCGACGCGCTTGAGGAGCAGAGATCCCTCCACTGTACCTCGCCAGCGGTGAGGTGTCTCCATCTGGGCAGTAAACAACCCCAAAAGGAGGAAGACCTCTAGGCTCTTTGCCTGGACTAGCTTCTTGTTCCGACCCAAGCATACAGCCTCCGCGCCCCATACACACTGGCCACGAGCCCCAGAATGGCCCACAAGACGATGCTGAGCACAATGCGGTTTTTCATTTCCAGCGCCTCGTCAATTCGCATCTTCGCATTCTTTCGCTTTCTCCAACTCCACCGAGGGTGCCACGCGGAGCCAGCAACTTCCTGATTCGGATCTGACTTGGTGGCATTGCCCCCATAGTGGCGCTCCGCCATGAACAGTAATGAGATAATGAAGCTGACCACATTGAGCGGGGTGAGCACAAGCTGCACGACCGTTGTTAGCACACGTCCCCGAAAAGTTCACGGCTCAGCGAGAGTTTTACATCCGTGAAGAGCGAGTGCCGTTGATGGTGCTCGCTCGGAGATGGCGGTGATGGCGTCGTCGTTCGCTTGATCGCGTCGTCATATGGCATGTCCATAAATAAGTCCCGTGTCTGGTGTTTGTGCGACTTCACACGCTCTCGCGCTCCGCCTGTCCGTGCCGCCATGGCGGTGGTCTTTCTCGAGATCCGTTCCTATTGCGGAAGGGCGGAGGCTGCGGTGTCACGGGGCTAAGGTGAAAGAGTTTACGTTGACGACGGGATGGAACGATCTGTATTTGCCTTGATGTTGCGATGGCTGCGTCTATCATGGCCAAGGCAGCACTGCAGATGAGCTGGCGCCGGGATATCGCGGATGGGAGCAAAACACTCGTCTCAGCGGTGGAGTCGCCGCATCGAAAGCGAACAGTCTGTTGTCATCGCCAATTGCACTCGACAGCTTGATTCTGCGATTGACGGTCCAAGGCGGTTGGTGATGCGCTGCACTGCGACGGCAGCAGGGATCGTGGTGATGTGCAGAAGTGACGACAACGTCGGCGCCGATCGCGCTCAAGTCCGACCGGCGACAACCCACGAGAGACGGCCCACTTCCAAAATAACGAACGCCTCGTCGTCCACCTCCCGCACACTGGGCTGCCTGTCTTTCCCGCCGCGGCGGCATGTCGCATACATGCCGATGCATGTGGTGCACTATTCCGTCCTCCGGCACACGTGCACCGCAACGCACAGCCTCGCAGCCGCCTGCGCCCGAGAGCTCGAAGTGGAAGATGGCGACGTTGCTAACCAGAACGAGACTACGGCAGAGAAGCAAATTATGGCCATTGCTGGTCGCTGCCCGCACGCGGTGCTCGCCTTGTCACAGCTGCTCTAGCACAGCGTAGGCTCGCCGCGGCATGAGGTGGTAATGGTGGATTCCCGCCGATGGAGCCTCGAGCAAGGACCGGAAGTCGCGATCGTGCTGGGCGACCGGATAGCCGGGCCATATTTCAGCACGCTCAGCACTGCCCTGCTGCCGATCAGGTTTGCAGTACCGAGCCGCTCATCAGCACCATGTCCTCGTCGCCGGGTCTGTAACTCCACTGGCCATGTCAAGCTCATCTCACGCACCTCACGGAGAGCCGCCAAAATAAGGCCCTGCAGCCAATGACCAATCCGAAGTGCAGCAGTGTCTGATGCGTAGTGGCAGTCTGAGCGTTTGCACCACCTCCCCGCTGCGGAAGCGGGTGCGTCGAAGCTTTTGGTCCAGCTCTCACTTGCCACGGTGGAGTGGCGATTCCTAGGTTCCTCCCCCTACCTCCTATCGCCGAAGGAGCTGGCGGCTGAGGCGTCCGCCGCGTCCCTGTTCCAGACACCAGCTGAGTTTGTGACTGTTGGTCAGAGAGAGGAAGCAACAGAATTGCCCAAGCGGACCTAGCGCCATGCCCATGCATCTTCTGAAAACGCCCCAGGTCAATGAACATGCAGCCCGGACTTGTTGCGCAATGGTCTCACGAATCGTTCACTTTGGCCGCCATCAGAGAGCCACAGAACTCATAGCCGAACGGTGGAGTGCGTCGATCCTAGTCTGGACACTCTTGTAGACCAAGATGCCTTGTGGGCCAGCATTGGCACCAAACGGCCGCCACCATTGCCCCAATTGCATTGCTTGCACGAATGTATTGGAGCCCTGCTTCCCGATCAGCTTCATTCGTGATGCTGTGAGAGCACAACGAGAACAACCCCTGGGGAGACTGATCATATATAACTTGCATGTTTAACTTTCCACAACAGCAGTTTTCTCAAAGCCATTGCCGCTTCTTACAGTCCATTCACAAGCAGTCACCATGGTCAATTCACGTACTGCCGAGCTCTCCAAAGGTCAGGCTGCGGCAAGTGGGCCAACATCTTCGGCATCTAGCCGTTCCGACAGTATGTTCCTTCTGCTCGACCACACTCTACCTTCCTTAAGGCAGCCATGTCTGCAGGCTCTAACCCTCCCCTCAGGCAGCAAAAGCCCTACCTCCCCGGATGGCATCGACTTTCGATTTCTGAACTTCTCACACCCCAAGGATGCGAAAAATGCACAGACACGGAGGAACGTCCGCAGCCATGTAACGTCTAAGCAACACGAAAAACACCGCCAAAGGGTCGCAGAGCAAGCACGACAATCCCAACAGAACAGTCAACAGCCCTCGCCGACTTCGTGCGTGCGATTGAGCCGCGCCAGCGCAGAGACTTCGCCCACGCACTCCAATTCAGAGCCAGAGGCCAGCAGCCCCGAAGCGTCAGCACCAACCTCACCCAGCGTTTCAACACATCGTATCAACCCCCTCGAGGTCTATCCCGAATCATGGCACACTTCTCTCCGACCTGTCATGGTATGTGCTGGTTCGCGCTCGATGTTGAACGATGGTGGACTAATCCCAGCTCAGGATCATTACTGCAACTCTATGGCTGTCGACTTACCCGAAACCGATGCGGCCACGAGACAGGCGATTCGAACACAGCTAGTTGCCCTAATTCTCACAGATCCAGCTTCGCTCCACGCGCTCATGCTCGTGGCTACAGCTCATCTCGCCAAGCTACACGGAGACAACTCGCACAACATCGATGTATTACAATTGCGGGGCATGGCCATTCAAGAAGTGAATCGGGCCATGACTGGCCACGGAGCGCAAGGCCGCGCAACGAGCGATAGCATGATCGTGGCTGTTGGGAAAATGGCTACATTTGAACTACTATTCGGCCACCGAGAAATTTTCCACACTCACATGACAGGACTTCAGCGCATGGTCAGCCTTCGAGGAGGCTTACCGGCGCTGGGATTTGGTGGTGTACTCGAGCGCTCACTTCTCTGGATCGATGCCAACGCTGCAGAAATTACTGGAGGCGCTCTCTACTTTCCCCCGGCAGTTTTCGCATCCTCATCAAGCCACCCTCGTGCAGACCGCAGATTGTTCTTGATGGGTCTTCAAACTCAAGCATGATGACACTGGCGACCGCGGAGTCGGTACAGGAATTCCGCGCCGTCTGTGCAGCTGGCTGGCCAGCTGTCAACAGTTCTGTGCAGAATTCTGCGATGCCACAATCTTGACCGACAATATTCTCTGGACCCAATGAGCTGCCCTGTCGTGGTGCCCAATGTGCCCCAGCGCTTCTGCGCGTACATTAGCACTCTGGTCGTGCATCCTGCCGAGGCCCATCTTTTTGCGCAAATGCCGGAACAGGCATGTACAGGTTGCGATTGTTCGCCTGGCTTACCACGACGAGCAGACTGCATTCGGATTGTTGGAGCGAGACTACGTGGCGCCATCCTTTCGGCTCTTTGCACCGAGGGCTAGACTCGCCGGCAAGCCGAGGGTCATCTGAGAACGAGCCTGGATCAACAATCATGAACTTGTCGCGACAACGTGTACACTTGCTGGGCAACTGAATTCCATATTCCATATTCCTCTGGAGCTTGTCGTGGCAGGTGTCGCTTAGGGCATTGGGAGCAAGACGCCCAGACCCTAGGTCTAGTCGATCTGGAACCTCATAAAGGTTCGGATATCTGGAACGTCGACACTTCTGGGCCTATCATCACTCCAAGACTCCAGCAGCGTTCTCACATTATACCTCCATGATGGCCAGAAGTGGCTCCGAGCATCGACAGAAATTCGATCTAATTCTTTGACTAGCATAAAGCACGGCGGCAGCGGCAGCCAAATGGCATGGCACTTTATTTCCGGCGGCGCAAAAAGCAGACTAATGTATCATACACCGTTAGCTGGAGAAACCTCAGCTTCCTTCGTCACAATTCTGCTCAGCGTTCAGCGACACCGGCACTTTTAGGGAGGAACGCGAAAGAAGCATACCGTAACAAGAAATGAAGAAAAATTTTCAACTAAGCACAATCCATCGCCTTTCCCACGGCCGTGTCCGACGCATAAGCGCCATCCCACATTGATGCCCAGTACGTGCGACGTCTGGGTAGCAACGCTAGACTCGATTGGGAAAATACAGGTCACGTGCTGTGAAGGTCACCCCACTGCTAAGAGATTGAAGGCATGGCAGCGAATATTGCGAGCTGAATCATGACGACGACGACGACGACAATGAAACGCAGCGCAAAGAAGCCTTTTTCTTTTCTGTTATTTTCGTTTCGATGATGTTGCAACTTAGATCGTGGTTGAAGCCATGCATTTCGGACGCCCCGAGACCGAAAATGGCGAAAGATCTGCGAAAATGAGACGGGAGAAGCTTGGGAGCTGATGAGAAATAGATTGATGTTTGCATTGCTGCTTTGGGATTGGATGATTGGAGGTATACTTTGTAGGGCTGAGTAGTAGTGCATTTGTTTTAGAAAGGATTCTGTAGTTCGTTGCAAGCGCGTGGTAAAGTGTAACTAAAATGATAAGCTAGTTGATGGTATGTGGTAGTGCCGATTGGTTTTCAGCTCTACAGGGCTGTGCTTCCTTCTCGATCTCGTGGGACTAACGTGTTGACCATACATGTGGCGCCAGTGGGATTTCTTGGTGCTGAGACTATTGTGGACCATGCAGTTGAGGATTTGAGATGGGATTGGGTCCGGGCCAGTCATGGGTGGTTGTTTCTGTGCTGGGGCTTGGCTTTGCTTTAGAGGAATGGATAGGCGATCGCGCTTTGATGGTGAGTGATGTGTTGTCGCCTTTTTAGGGTATTCCAGATTGACTGACTCGTGAACTGATCTTGACAATGCATTGATTGAGAGCGAATGGTGAGTGATCTTTTGCTATTCCTCCCAACGCTAGCAAGTCTGGTTGCCGTTACTTAGCGATGAACTAGCGCCGTGCACGCATTGTGCATGCGCCTATGCACATGCACACATGTACCGCAAAGCATGTTCGTACTGTGAAGTATGCTCGCTCGCTCCGTGCCGATTGTGGGTCTCTTGGTATGCAGAGTTGCGCAGGAATCGGATATGATCGGTCTTTGCTGCATGCATCGATATGTCGTCGCTAATGCTTCATACCATGTAGACTCGATCTCTTCGGAGACTCCTAGCGCTGCAGCTCGAAATCGTCGTCGTTGCCGATGCAAGGACTCCTTCAGTTTGCATGATCGACACGAGAGATGACAGATCTCATCAGCTTCGACGAGATGATGAGAGCCCGGAGCTGGTAATGATTGGACATGGAGAACAAGCACATGAAATGATTTCATGATCGTCCATGCCGCGTGGAATGACTGCAGTTCTCGTCAAGCTGAGCCTCGTTCGACGGGGATCCAGAGCAGGCACCCCGTGAGAGGCGGGAGGCCTTCTGGTCCACGTTGGGTGCGTACGTGGCCTGCAAGATCTGGTCCACTGCATCGAAGATTGTAGCGCCAGGAGATCGAGGCCCAGTCGCAATGAACAACGAGATTCCGAGGACCGCTGTACTCCTGCAGCTGCCACCCCTGCACCAGCTCGTCTATCGAATGGACGCGTCGAGCTTGCATGGCCACTGCACGAGAAGAATACTCTCAGGGGAATTTGAAGGTCACGCGAGAGCTTGAGACTTCGAGACCGCCTCTCTCCCAATTCCCGCGTGGTCCGGCCTGATCATACGAACGATGAGACGCTATGTGCGTTCATGCGATGCCGGAAGGAGTTCTGTGCCATCGAGATTGGTTCAATCCTCGACAGTAAACATAACCTTGAGCCAAAGACTGCACCCTTTACAGCCAGTGATGAGCTCCCCAAATTCGACATTCGTCTCAAGCTCAGCTTCCGTCACGACAAACGCTGGCTCGCTGCCGCACCGACAGGGGCGCCTCCACACAGCACCATCTTCGTCTGGGTCGAGTTCGTCGAGGTCAACAATTTCCATGCCAGTATGTCGAGTGTTGACTCTAGGGGCGTCGTTGAGGTCTGCTTTCGCTAATTCTTGATCGTATTGTGCCCTGAGCGTGGCATCGCCAAGAACTTTGTAGGCTTCAGCGATTTCGTCGACAGTCACAGTCATGTCTCCTGAGCGCCGACTATCGGTATAGTGCTTGTCCGGGTGATAGGAGAGCAGCGCTCGTTTGTACGCTTGTCTGAGCTCGTCAGTCGAGATGGGTAATCCATTGCGCTTTTCTGAGAGCCCGAGGAGCTGATAATGATCCAGGTTTGTGACCATGTCTGGTTTTACCTGCCGTGAGGTGGTACAGTGGGGGCTACGATGCTCGAGCGCAGACTACTGTGCGAGAATCTTCGTACGTATGGCTTGTGGTCAGGTCCAACACCGCCGCGGTGTCCGATCTGGGAGAACGGAAGAGCAGAGCAGCCGTGACTGCTGGCGGAGAAAGTTTGTGCCAAGATTTTCGAAGCCTGAGGCTGCATGCAAGGCCTATCTCCCTACCTTCTGCTATCTTTTACATCCTCTCGATACCATGCTTTCCAATTGCAATGGCCGTCTCTCTTTCGACGCCTTGCGAGCGGAAGATTTCGAAGCCGAGACACCGATCACGATCCTCACAACAATCGGCCAAGTCACGCGCCTGGCTGGGAGGTAGCAGATCACTCATCATCAGACCAGGAGTCGACGACTACACCTCTTGGAAGCTGAGCTTGCGAGCTCAGCGATATACTCCATGAAGCGTTCAACGAAACGTCACGCTGGTGGACCATAGTCAAGCGACCATCCCACTTCGTACGAGCAGATGCCTGTTCAGCACCGCGGTACCTGACAGGAGCCCAAGGTTTCCATGCACTTTATCGACAAGATCTGAGATTTATCGCCCCGATACAGCCAGTCCTGGCGTGGAGAAGCCTTGGGTACCTGATCTTTGCTGCTCGAGGCCTCAACGTCAGCTCCTTCGACGGCTGAACAGGTTCGGTCTCAGCACCGAGTTTCTCTCCTCTTCTGGTCGTGGACCGACAGAGACTTCAACTCTGAACGTACGCGAGGTCAGTCGAAACATCGCTGGTGCAACACCGTTCTCACCATCCAACTCTGCTCACCACGCCGCGTTGCCTCGATCGCCAGAGCAGGCGAGTGTGCTGAGATGTTCTGAAGCAATCACAGGTGTCGTTGTCAACGTTCGTCTTGTGCTGCATCTTACGCACTCACCGGACATATGCTCCGACATTATGCTTCTGGACAGTCAGCCAGCTCATTCTTTGTGCTCGGTCGAGTCGTGAATTGCAACCGCCAGCGTTGAATCCGCTTGCGTCGGCTATCTTGGCATTCATTCCCCATCATTGCCGTGGAGTGCTTGCAAAAACTTTACACCATCACCATCCGCGAGCGGTTGCGTACGCTCGATCTCGAGCTATGCTGGAATGTTTCATACTGTGATAGCTTCACACGAACAAATGTTGACAGGATCAAGGCAGCGAAACACGAAGCTCTGTCGCGTGAGTTTGGCGCAACCGGAAGCGCCGCCAACAAACGCCACTCCGCAGCGGCAGCCGCCACCCCGGACCCGTACTCAACCAACGTCATGCGCCAACCCTTGGCTCGCACAGCAGTCGAGAGATTGAGAAACCATCGGCAGCAGCAGGATGCTCACGTGCAATACCATTGAAGATGAATACGAAGAGGACATGGTGGCCAGACGACAGGCCCGCGCGACGAACAGATCCGAAGTCCTGACGTTGCCCGGGGCCCCGAAGCGAGCTCTGACTGGTCGTCGTGTTTCAACTCTGCATGCGCCTAGACTCGCACGCATGCCGAGCCGTTCCCTATGCATCGCTGGATCACCAGGCTATTTTCGGTACTGTACCTCAAAAGCACGTCTGATCCAGCATGCATGCGACTTCGAGCTTGCGAACGCCCAATGGATTCGCAGCGAATGTGAGAAGCATGTGTGGCATATCCGCAAACAGTACCCAGTTGTTTGGCTTCACGTACAACGAAAACTTTAATCACTGTCTTGCGTGTTCGTTGGCCCAAACGGCGGCTGAACGGGAACTGGTACTTTTCTGGTAGGCTTCCAAGCGATCGCGGCATCGCCCCTTGTGCCAATGCTTTGGTCATCATCCTTTACGAGGCGCTATATGTTCCATTGTTCGCCGCGCGTTCACTTTCCTTGTTCTTACGTCTCACACTCTACCATCTCGTATCCATCTCTCACAGTCTCTCTTTTCATACCCCATACCCATAATGCTATCATCAACACTCTCGCTACTAGCCCTCGCGGGCAGCGCGGCCGCTCAGGTTCGCGGCTTCAACTATGGCGCTCTTTACGCAGACAACCGAGCTCGTCAGCTCGCGGACTGGGAAGCCGATTTCAGGGCTGCTCAGGATCTTCCAGGTGTCGGTGGATTCAACAGCGCTCGTCTCTTTACCATGATTCAAGGCTATTCGCAAACCGACATCATCTCCGCTCTGCCAGCTGCTGTCTCTACCAACACATCATTGCTTCTGGGTCTGTGGTGCAGTGGCGGCGATGAAGCTTTCAACAACGAGCTTACCGCATTGAGGAACGCTATCGAGCAGTACGGCGATCAATTGAGGGACTCCATCATTGGTATCTCGATCGGATCTGAGGATCTCTACCGTATCTCGCCAACTGGTATCGAGAACGAGAGCGGCCCAGGCGCACAGCCTGACCAGCTCGTCGGCTACATCCAGCGCGCTCGTGATGTGCTCCAGGGCACCGCCTGGGCAGACGTCCAGATTGGACACGTCGATACCTGGACAGCATACGTCAACGGCTCCAACAACGCAGTGATCGAGGCCCTCGACTGGGTCGGTGTTGATGCCTACCCATACTTCCAGACCGTCAACGAGAACAGCATCCAGAACGCCCAGCAACTCTTCTTCGATGCTCTTCAGGCTACTGAGGGTGCTGCTCAAGGCAAGCCTGTCTGGGTCACCGAGACCGGCTGGCCCGTCACTGGACCTCAATCTGGCCTTGCCAGCTCCGGAACTGAGAACGCTGAGCAATACTGGAAGGCCGTCGCCTGCCGTCTTCTTGGCAACGTCAATACCTGGTGGTACCAGCTGAACGACGGCGCTGACCAGGAGGTCTCCTTCAAGGTCATCAACCCAGACCGTGGTACTCCTCTCTACGACCTGTCTTGCCCAGCCAACAGCGATGATGACGAGGAGTCGACTTCTTCCGTCACTGCAGTCTCTGGCTCCGGATCCCTGATCCCAGTCCCTACCGGTACTCCTTCTCCACGCCCAGCTGGTGGCAACAACTCCACATCGACTGCCACTGGCAGCACTGGCTCGCCAAACGACAACAACCAGAACGCTGGCCCAGTCGCTGGCGGCTCTGGCTCTGGATCTGGCCCCGGAAGCGGCAACGGCACCGCCCCAACAGGCTCTTCGCCTTCTGCCACCTCCAGCGGCAACACCGCCTCTTACACCGGTGCCGCTGTCGCCAACGCACCAGCTGCTGCTGGTCTCCTCCTCGTGGGAGCCATCATGGCTGCTCTATAAAATGTTCCATCACTGAACGTTGTATAATTTTGGGAATGACAAAACAAAATACAGGCATTTAATGGGAATCAGGACAGGACACAAAAATGCATATTCTGATGATGGGGGAACCTTACTTGTAACGGCTGTAGATTTTTAGCGATCTGGACTAGAGACGTCGACGACTTGTACACAGTGGCTGCTGTGTACATTGTTGGAGCGGACTAGTATGTCGCATGTACAGGATATGAAAGACAATTCAAAAGAATAGATTCTGAACATTCATTGATGCTTCACAAGTTGGGTCATAATTTCTCACCTCCTGGTTTCTGTTGCGTTGTCTCTGTCTCCGTGGAAGAGGGTCGGGAGGAGAATTCGACATTGGAAACCACAGAGCGGCTGCCGGTGCTGGAAACTCCAGGCCACCTTTGTCGTCCACCACGCGCTGCAGATGCCATACTCGTACATGTTGCTCTGCAGATGACCTTTGAACTCCTCAAGATCCTCGATCATTGATCCACGTTGATGAAGCCAATCTTCGTCTTCGGGCGTGACTGATCTCGAATGTCGTTGCTGCATCAAACTGGCTCTACCTATTCGTCGAATTCTCCTCTGTCGAGTGCAGGCGCTGCTATCATTGCTTCTCGTGTGGTGCGAATGATATCTGTCGTCAGTTTTGACATCACGATGAATGCTTACGTCGGTCAGCCTCCATCACGCTCGCCCACGTTTGCCTTGCCACGGAAAGGAACATTGTACACAGGCCTTCATGTACTTACAGGTAGCTTCCGTTGTTGTACTCCTCTGTGCTAGCAATGCTGCAGGCGTGTACGAGGGTACTGAGACTACCACGAAAGACACATGCCATCATCCTCGGCCCATTGAGAAAGAAGACGTCGCGAATGTGTGCCCGCCAGAAGCGACATGTTGATCATCAGTCCAGATGAAGCTGATCACACAATGCTCGCAGCTTGCTCTGAAGTTGCGATCTGCTCTGCGCATTAAATGTCGCAGCGTAGTATTCGATGAAGTGCCAAACGTCACGCGAGCAGAACATTGCTCCGGAGGAGAAAATCGCTCGCTCACCGTGCAGTCAAGAGAGGAGCATTGTGGCTTAGATGGTTGTGCGGTGCGTGTTGACTTTGTGACAGCTTGTCAAGCTTCCAAGCGGGATTTTCTGGATGTTAGTCATGGTCTAAAATATGGCTCATGGTTCCGGAGAACAGGCATGGCTTGTCCTGGTTCCTGTCATGAAGCGTGGCGTGGTGCTTCTGGTCGGTGATGTGGGGACAGATTCTACGTGACTGGTGATGTTTCCGTGAAGCAGAGAGGGGAGGACGAATCTTGCAGTGATGCGTCCGGTTGGAATCGGGGACATTCCGAGTTACATTCCGAGTTACACAGCGTCGCCCTCCGTCAGGAACAGGCAACAGGGAGTGGGCGAGGCAGGAGCAGAGCCGCACGCTCGCAGCAGCAGTGGCAGTCGCAGCCCAACAAATTGCCGTCGATGACATCTGGTGGCCCGTGCGAAAGGACGAGCCTTCGCCCTGCACCACACACAAAACCAACGTGCGTCTTTTTTGGCGACACCGCTTCTCCTACGAACCACAACGTTCACGTCGCCAGCCGATCGCAATTGGCAACCCGACCAGATCTCCTCTCCAGCGAGCTCTTTGGAGAAAGCGGTACGTGCCATCCTGCAAAGTGCTGGTCCCGTGCGCGATTTCTCACGGGCGCATCGGCCGCCCACAGCAATTCGCCCCTCTGCTGCCTTCACCACACCACTGCCACCGCCCTCACGCAAGTGACTGACGCGCGCGCGACTGGAGATAGCCGGTGGTCAAACTGGCTCCCAACCGTCACCACGGCTTCGCCGACAGCCTTTAACAATTCCATCCCACACCGAGACAGGCACATCCAAAACACCATCCCTCCACCACCACCTTCGGCCTGAGTACGACCCGACCGCCCCAAGTCTTGTCTTTGAGTTGTTGCAACAACAACCTCACCCATCGGACGACACCACCCAGCTGCCGCATAAGAGCCACTTGGAAGCTCTTTCCCGCCCGGGGGAAGAGTCTGGCAAGCGCCATCTAGGAACAGTCCGCCTCGACTTCGCACCTTTCAAACCTCCTTAACCCTCTTTCGGAGACCCAGGCAAACAACTTTCACCAAAAATCAATCCTTTACCAGTCTTCGCCGACAGGGGAATGGCACCTAGCGCCATTGACATTCTACCAAACCACTTCGATTATCTGTCGTTGAAAAAGACGACAGACTACATCGGTATCGGTCCCGTCTCCGACTACGATAGCGGAGCAGGCTTTCAAGATGGCGCAAAGAATGCACGAGGAATGATTGGCGCTGCCCTACAGCAGCACATTGACAAAATTGACACGGATGACTGCGATGCGGGCGCCGAGGATGCCTTCTTCGTCGCTGACCTGGGAGAGGTCTACCGCCAGCACGTCCGATGGCAGAAGCGTCTGCCACGTGTCACACCACACTACGCCGTGAAGTGCAACCCAGACACTTCGGTCTTGAGGCTGTTGGCCAAGATGGGGGCTGGCTTCGACTGTGCCAGCAAGGCCGAGATTGAGCAGGTCCTCGCTATTGGAGTAGCTCCATCTCGGATCATCTACGCTCAGCCATGCAAGACCAAGAGCTACCTCAAGTACACTGCCAAGACAGGCGTCCGACAGATGACTTTTGACAACACCGACGAGCTGTACAAGATCAAGCAGATCTACCCATCTGCTGAGCTCTTCCTGCGCATCTCGACCGATGACTCGGCGAGCTTGTGCCGGTTGAGCCAGAAGTTCGGTGCTGCCATGGACGTCGTTCCAGATTTGTTGTCACTGGCAAAGGAACTCGAGCTGAACGTGGTCGGCGTCGCTTTCCACGTGGGCTCAGGAGCATCTGACCCACTGGCATTCCGTCAAGCCGTCAACGATGCGCGTTCCGTCTTCGACCAGGGCGCGGCTCTTGGCTTCGACATGCACACGCTCGACTGCGGTGGCGGTTTCGTCCCAGAGACTTTCGATGAGATGGCTCCAGTCCTTGCATCCGCCGTCGACGACCTCTTCCCACCTCACGTCCGCATTATCGCTGAGCCAGGCCGGTACTACACAAGCACTGCCTTCACTCTTGCGTGCAACGTCATCGCTCGTCGCACGGTTGAGGACAAGCTTCTTGGCGGAGACACAAGCTATATGCTGTACATGAATGACGGTGTGTACGGCAACTTTTCAAGCATCATCTTCGATCACCAGCATCCAGTTCCGCAAGTCTTGCGCAACAATGATCGTGCAGACTGCTACAACTATGCTTTCAGTGGCGACTCGATGGTCGACTCCGGCTATGCGTCGGGCGAGGAGGACACCACTCTGTATCGAAAGCCAATTACCTACTCTGTCTGGGGGCCCACTTGCGATGGCATCGACTGCATCTCTGAGAAGTGGACCTCCAAGCATCTGGTCAATACCGGTGACTGGTTGTACTTTGAGGAGATGGGTGCTTACACCAAGTGCTCTGCCACTCGCTTCAATGGCTTCACCGACAAGCACGAGACCATCTACGTTTGCAGCGAGCCGGACGCTGTTGAGCTGCTGGATTTGTGATCATCATGGTTCATGCATCGGGCCGTTCGCAGAGAACCTCGATGATAGACTGGGCTGCGAAGTACACTACTGCGATAGACTGGCGTTTGGACGAGAGCATGCTCTCAAAAGTACTTCATCAATTTGTGCATAGTGTCTAGTTTTCATATCTTGTATGGACTGCTGCATTCAATACTCTTCTCCACGGAAGATCCTTCGTCGAGAACTTTGGCCCTGGCTGGCGAGGATAGGCAATAAACCTTACGGGAGATGGCTTTTGCAGAAAGTCAGAGTCCATCCAGCATAACGTTATGAGCATACCGGGAACAGAGCCTCGTGCACTCCCATCAAGCTGGACACCGATGCGCAAGATCATGTTCCTTCTTGTTCTTACGGCATTTGTCCGACTGAGCAGATGCGATCCTCAGAGAATTGGAACCCGTTTGCTCAATACAAATCCGCTCTCTACACCTCATTCGACACGGTGCGAGATTATTCTCCGAAAGCACTGTTAACACGTGCGAGCTTAATTCAAGCTGAATCCCTGTTGCTTCACGGAAGCTCATGCCGAGCATTACTGTATGCTTGTTGCTTGCTTGTTCTCTACCACTTGGGATCATGCAATCTAACACGAGGAGGGACGTTGGGTTCTTGTTGAGCTTGTTCTTGGGTGTATTTTATCGACTCTGATGGGCTGTTGTTCTTTTCCGTCTTGAAGGTGTAGTCACCGACTCCATCACGATCTCTAATATCGCTCTGCTGACGATTCACTCACTCATCATGCTCTTTTCAACATCAAGCAGAAGACAGAAGTAGCAGCGAAGATGAAGTCTCCTCGCCACTCCCTCACCCTAATGGCCTCCGCCCTCGCGCAGCTGGCTTGGGCTCAAGACAACAACAACTTCAACAACAACGCTCAAATGCCAACCACATGCTCCCATGGCTATGAGACTCGCAGCGATACAGTCTTCCTCACCTTACCCTACTCATACGACTCCGTCATCCCCCTCGTCAGCGACTTCAACAACCTCAGCTGGGCCAACATCTCCCCCGTAACCCTCAACGGAACAAACAACACCCCCGGCACCGCGAGAGGTTTTTCTTTCGGCGGAGCGGATTTTGTACAGACATTGTTGTCGTATGATAAACCGCCTTCTCCGGGACCTTTTGTTGAGGTGCATAATTCCGCTCCTGTTACTTTGCCAATCCCACCTGAGCAAGTTGATGCTGCGGGTGGGAAAACGAATTTTATGTTGTGGTTGGATAGTTTGAGATTTGAAGTTGAGGGGGTTTGTGAGGGGAGGGCTAGTCAGGTTAATTGGACGTTTAGTCTTTGTTCGGATGTGCCGGAGCTTGCGAAGGGGAGTTTGCATGGGATTCATACGGGGTTTGTGGAGAATGTTGGGAAGTTGTTGGGTGGGGGGAATTTTACGAGTTGTGAGGGGTTGGGGAAGGGTGGGGAGGGTGGGAACGAGGGCGGGGAGAAGGAGGGGGAGGAAGGGGAGAAGAAGGAAGGGGAGAAGGAAGATGAGGACGAGAATGAGGATGAGAAAGAGGATGAGAAGGACGAGAAGGAGGATGAGGATGAGAAGGAAGATGAAGAGAAGGAAGATGAGAAGGAAGACAAGGAGGAACAGCACGAAAAGGAGGGAGATAAGGAGAAGGACGGCGAGGAGAAGAAGAAGAAGAAACCATCGCAGGGCTACGGAGAGCCACCTCACTATCGAAGATGGGTCGCCTGATGAATTGAACGCCTGCTTCGCGTTAGCTAGGAGCTCTCGCAGGTTTGAAGGCATTTCGCTGGCTTCGCAGCGTGGCGGGCACTTGTTCTGCTCGAGGCATTCCGCTGATTCCAAACGTGGAGGGAATCGGTCCTGGCGAAAGTTCAAAGTCCAAGAGGTAGATGTATATTCATTGTGACATTCATCATCATCGAAAGCATTTATATGTAATGCGGGTACTGTAGTCGTTAGTCGTCAATACTTGGCAAGCCTCCTGGCTGGCGGTGAAGCAACGACCACCACTGCAGGGGGCAAGTGCTGTCCGAGCAGAAGTATCGGTGGTCAAAGTTTGTCCGTAGCTGCCATCCCATTGTTCGCAACCTCTTTCTTTCTCTGCTTCTTCTCCTTCGTCGTGTCTTGCCATTACTCAATAAGGATTCGTTTCCGCCCAAGCCGTACACCGAAATCAGATGTCCTCCTGCCGTTGCCAGCAATGTCCTTTCCCAATGGCCGCCAAAGAATATCTCAAGCAATCTCCAAACGCCTGCGCCGTATTCAAGTCCGGATCTCCACAGCTGGTCATCGCAGCTCAGCGTTCACTTTCGCTGGAACGTTCTTCCTCGCTACAAAGTCTCTTCCCCAGATCCCAGCTCTCTTTCCGCAGTGCGCCGTCCTCGCCTCTTTCTGGCACGACTTCGCTATCCATCAGGTGTCGACGCTCAACCGTACAGCCCGGTGCTCCGTACTCTTTTTCACAACAAGCCCAAATCGTGCCGTGGAACTCGGTGGAACTCGAATTTGCTTCATCACCATCTTCGCTGTCACTACTGTCTGGACATGGAAGATACCTGTCGGTCGTCATCCCTAGCCACTCAATCAGCTCGGTGCATTACAAGTACCGTTGGGCGCGAACTTACCTGAGTGGAAGAAACAGCATGTTTGGGACAATTCGGCCTTCGAGAAACTGTACTTGCAATTCGCACACTTGACCAGTTCTGCCGCCGCGGCGTGAGCAAGAGGGAAAGGAGTCGCGATACGCTCCGGGACCTCGAACAGCTCAATGTTATCTGGGCCCTCTGGATGTATCACCAGAAGGAACTGCCGGGGTTCGTCAATGATCTCCTCACAACCACCCAAGTCAAAGCAGTTGTCGGGTATGTCTTCCAACAGGCTGTAATCGGGCAACTTGAGGAACTTGTGATCCATCGGCTTGACGAGGGATGGCGCATCTGGCCGCGTTGTCCGCCCTCTCCATTCGCGTCCGTCCTGGACTTCAACGACCTCGAAGTTGTTGCCTGCAAACTGTTTGAAACGGTCTGTGCGGAGTATATTCTCAAGCAACGTTGCACTGTCCCGAGGGGATTGTGACGTGTATCGGCGGCGTTTGAGGGTCAGGCACAGCACCATCTGCAGCCGGCGCAGCAAGTCGATGAGATTCAGCACGTGGAAGGCTGGCGCGAGCTCGTCGGTCGTTGCGGAAGCGATGAGTCTAACTCGACCTGCCATGGCGGGCGACAGTGTCTCAGTTTCAGCTCGTAACGATCTTGCCATCTCGTGGGGTCGCAGCTGGAATAGGGCAGAAGGAAAGTGGCTCATCGTCGACCATCAGGCCGAACGGCCTTTTCAATGGAGCATTGGTTGCACAAGACATCCTCCAGGTGACCCTTCATCACACGACTTGGAGTCCACCGCCATGATCTCTGGGTCTTACTGATGCTTCTCTGCTCGCTTTTGGCGGTTCACTGCCGGAGGGATTGCACAGTTGCAGCCAGAGTTTTGCGGTGGATCCATACGCATCCTACATCGCATATGATACCTGTCTCCGCTGCCGCCACTAGTTAGTCCGGGCCGTGGCAGGGTGGCATTTGCAGAGTCAGGGGAAGCACATTTGCCGTCGCGAATTGCATCCAGCAACTTGGAACGCATTAAAACCCCCCACGCTAGCAGGTAGCTGCCGTTGCGATGATCCGGTAAGGTTGCTTCTGATGGCGACCGTTCATCCATTATTGTACTGTATCTATCATATCCAATGGGTCCCAATCGCCCTTGGGCAGCACTGGATCAACACACCAGGCGGAACTAGCGGCCCTGCGGCACATCAGCCGGGTTACCATGTATAGACTATGCGGAATCTCATCGGCAGCTGTTGAATAATGCTCCGCTCGTTCTGGAATATATTGCTCCTCGCACTGAAGTGAGGGCGCCGGCCAAGACTCTCCATCCTGCAGCAGGTTCTCACCTGTGTAGCAGCTCAGGCTAGCTAGGGCAGCTCCTGTGCACTGTCAGCTGCAAGAGGTACACGCATGCGCGTGAACCAGAAGTGCGCCTGGCCGAACCGAGCCATGATCCCCAATATGCAGCAAAGCTATCGGCACCTTACGAAATGATTCAACTGAAGTCAATGAAGGGCGCGTTAGCCATGCAGTGGACTAAGATGGTTGCTTTCTACTGCTACCGCCGTGGCATTGTCGATCCGCAGTGTATGGATCCTGAAGTCCCGGGCATTTGGGTACAGGAGCATGCGCCGAACGATATTCCTCTATTGGCTCCGCGACAGGGGTCCTCGCGCCTAACGCGTCTTTTGATCCCTGCACTGTGCCTGCATCGGATTACACGCTGTGCACGAACGCACATGTTACACAGCATACGGACTGCGCGTCTGGAGCATCGCCATCGCCGCTTATTGGAGAACAGGCGCGTCGGAACCTTCAGGCTTTTCAAATGCTTCTATTCGAGTGCATGATCTGGCTGCTCGTGTCCGGTTGTGGCCTGGGAGAGTATGGTTGAGGATGCAGTCCGCAGTCGCTAAGCACTGCATCATGCTCCTGATTGCTGTCCAAGCCCCTACTTACTCTCCACAGCGTTGTCTCAGCGGAACTGAAGCCGGACTTGCATAAAGTCATGGGGTCGCGGGTGTAACCTTTAGATTGCTGTTCTCTCGACCGCCTTTTCGCCATCAATCCTGGTCCACAATGTGCGTCGCGGCAGTGCACCGTGGCCGTCCGCTTGGGAGCGCGCTTGTTGCACGGGCCGATGCATGAACGGGTTGGTCGCACTATAGAAGGACCACCGTCCTGGTTGTCCAATCTGGGTACGTGGGAAAGGCAGGTGGTAGCACTGGATGGTCGTGGTGTAATCCCAGCTCTTCACCGCATTCATCACGACGACGCCACTGCAGACTTTGGACCGTCACCGCCACATGCCCTGGACTGTTCCGCAATGCCTCCGCCTGACACGATGGCACCGTGTCGTTGTCGCCATGGTGTTGCAATGCTTGCAGTTCATGCCAGGTACGTCGCGTCCCACAAAACCTTGTGGCTGCCCGCAGGGATTGACATGAACGATGGTTCGTGGGCGTCATGTGAACCAGAATATCGAGATCTCGCTCAAGGTTCCCAAGGTCTTTGACTGCGGCCACTTGCAGCGGATAGATGCCTTCCCCACACGCAGCCGACAGCAGTGCCGATCTGGTTGCAGCAAGTCCATTGGAACATGCCATCCCCATTCTGAGCGTATGCGAAACCGTATGGGATCATGGTTTTGTCGCCTGTGAGAATTTTCGTCAGCGAGACTGCGAAAAAGTAAGATGACAGCGAACTACTCACCAGGATGGTAGCTGCATCTCTCCTCATGGTTATTCCCAGGTTCGAAGTCCATTCTGCAGTGCTGACACGTCTCATACATCTTCCTTTTTCTCGACGACTTTCCTGATAATGGAGCCATCCCGGTATGCGTAAGCATTGGAGCAGGCAACAAATACGCGGACGCCAGATCCATCGAACTCTGCTGAGAGTGCACCATCATCCTCAATAACTTCCTCAAAGCCCTCGGTGAAGCCAAATCAATCGCCTCATCGATGTCATTTGGCTGCCGTTGTTGCATTCCTGCTTCTGAAGCTAGCATCTCGCAGTCGACGCCGTGCCGATGTTGTCTTCGAGGTGTCATTACAGTCTTGGGCGAGACTGCTGCACTCCTGTTGTTCGCTTCGTACTCCATGTCCATCGCGTAGTCCTCACCATACATTGTTGCGGTTTCTGCTTGCTCTTTCTGATGTTGGTCTACGCGTCGGAGCCAGCGAGAGGCTGGAGAGGGAGGGCCATCGCCTGTCGTGTTTCGATAGCCCATTGTCGCGGTTCAATGGGTTCGGAGAAGCTGAACCGCGGTTGTGTTTCAGAAGCTCAACTCGTGAGCTTGTTGGGTGTCGACGATGTGATAACAATGGCTCATGCGATGCTGCGAGCGGCGACAATGTCTGTCTGGTGAGATTGAGGGTGATGAGCATTCAAGAGTGCTTGCTTATCTGAGGTGTGATAGTGAAGGTCAAGGGACTGGGAACCTTGTGAACTCCGCGGTGGTCGCGAAGGCAACGCGTCTCCGGGTTGCGAAGCGCGGTTTGTTACCGTTGGCAGTGGCGGAACTCTCGCGTAAATTGAGCTGGAGCTGAGCAGAAGGCGAATATTTGCCGAAGTGAAACCTTAATTGATCAGTCTTCACTTTGGTTTTGAGGTGAGGGGATTAGGGCTCGGAATGAGGCCTTGAGCGTCAGAATGATTGACGAGTGTCGCTTGTTTGAGGTTTATTACATACTTGCTGAGAGGAGGAATCTGATACGCGAAGTTGATCCGGCGGCAAACAGTAAATGTCGATGGAGTGACGTCTGGTGGCTCTTTAGACTTGTAAGGATCTTTTGGGTCTTTGTGGGGCCTGCTATGCGTCGTAAACGATATATTCGGTGGATATTGAGGTCAAGAGCCTTCGAGAAGGGCGCGGTAAGCGCGGTCTCTTTTTCGAGGGCGTGGGATGTATGGAGTTGTAGCCATCACTGATGAGGCAGTGCTTGAAAATTGAGCTTGCTCACACGATTGCCCAATGCGGGCACCTCTAACCTTGCGAGGTCGTTCCAATGTTTTCGAAATCCACCGTCAGTCCTACTCCTTCGCGGCCAGCCCACCTTTTCCGCGGCCAGCCCAATTCCAGAGTTGTCCATTGACGGGATGGCTTGGGCTTCATGGAGCCTCTCCAGCATCCGAAACTTGGCTCCAGCTCTCCTGAAGTCGCTCAGACTTTTGTGGCCTTCCCTTGGTCCATGGATTAGAAGTTTCTGTGACCCTCGTCCAACGCTCACATCAGTACACATCCGACTCCATACATGGCTCTCTCCACATCTCCCTTCACCATATACCAATCCGCTCTCCTCTCCGCAAACTCATAAACTTCCTCCGCCGGAAAGATACCTCGAAACCTCTGCGTATCTGCAATGATCGCAGCCAATTCCTTCGCTTGCGCCTGCGTTTTTGTAGTTTTGCTCCCTCCGCCCAGAATACTCGCCCTCTTCCCTTGCGCGTTTGCTGCGAAGTAACTCGCTGGCGGATCGATATGCACGAGAAAGATCCCATTCAGCTCGCGCAAAGCCTCGTAGTAAGGTATCAGAGGCTTCTGCCGAAGCGTGGAAATGAACGAAGCGTAGTGGTTGATATCGGAGATGAGTCTGATGGCGCCGTCGACAGAGATGCGCTGGCGTTTGAAGTGTTTGCAGAGCGCGGTGAAGAGTCGAAGGCCGACTTCTTGGTTGAAGACGTCGAGCATATTCTTGTCGGTGCTGCCGACCAGCATGCCGGTGTGGCCGGAGACCATGTCAACCACTTGCTTGGCTGTTGTAGAAGGGCCGATGTCGATGACAGGTGAGTCTGCGGTAGGATTGAAATCGGTTGGAACCTGTGTCGTGGCGCAGATGTATTCGACTTCGTCCATGAGGACGTCTATCCCTTTGTTGAGCCCTGCAGCAACGCGTTCATCGAGCATTTGCTCAAACTTCTTCTTGTCTTTGACTGCGGGATCGAGGAAGTCATCACGGTCGATGAGCTTTGTGGCGATCAGCTCTTGCGAGTAGAAGACGTCGATCATTTGCTGTATGAGATCGCCAACGTTGACGAGCTCGAGGAAGGTCACCAGAGGCTCCACGCCAACATGAGCAGTTGATCCTGCAGATACTCCATCGCTCGACTTTGACTCTTCTTTGAACTTGCGCACTTCCCGAGGATTGTACTGTCCGAGATGGCCAACAGCCCTGTCAAAGCCGTTCCTAACGTGCCTTGTCCCAAGGATATCCAGCAGCGTAACGAACATGGTGCCGCACTGCTTCTTAGCCTCTTCGCCTCGCTCGCCGCCAACCTGAACCATGAGTGCTGTACGTTCAATCGACGCTTTCGCAATATGTGTCAGATTCAAGGCGACCTCGATGCTGAACAGCGACTTGATCCCCTCTAATCGCGAGTTCAGGATTGCAGTCTTGGCGGCGAGTTCTGTTGTCGGTGGCTCTTGTGCGGGAGTGCCTGGCCGAAGTGGAGAGGCACCAAGAGCAGGAGAAGCAGGCCTGCCTCCCGTATACGAAGTATCGACTGAGTTCAGGTCAACTGCAGCAGATGATCGACTTGCGGTATTTGTGGACTTCGGAGTGGAAGTGCCAGGAAACATGTTGACTGGCATCATCACCACTTTCCTGAATGAAGAAAGAAAATCCCGCTTGGCTGCTTGTCGGTTGACGTTGGACATGAAGAACGCTTCCGTCGATGCTTCGTGCTCCGATAGCTCCTTCTCCCACCGGCTGACCTCTGCTTCTGCCTTGGAGCGGAAAAATTCGAACTCTTCACCGAGATAACGGTTCATGTCCTTCTCGAAGCACTTGACCAAATTTCGCTTTGACGCTTCTGCAAAGTCTGCTGGTGAAGCTTTTGTCGGTTTGAGGGCCGCCACGAGTCGAAGTGCTTGGCCGAACGCGCCTGCAACAGCCTTGACATACACCTCGTTGCCGCGATTCAGTGCTTCTCTAAATAGTGTAGTGACGTACTCCAAAATGAGCTCTTCACAGAGCCGGCGCCAGAAAGGTGTCAGTACATCTACCTCGGGTGGAAACGTTGCATCGATGACACCCGCCTGCTGGACCATGGCCGCAGCCAAGCTATCAAAGAATCGCTGCGATGGGCTGAGGTCCACATGGCCGGGCGCACAACCTTCCAAGCAGTCCAGCGGCTGTCCCAAGCGCCTCGTGCGTGCCATAATATCGTGGTTCGAAATGAACGAGTCTATCGCAGCACTCCCACCGTTTAGGGCCACAAGCACATGTGCATAGCGATGCATTCGTCCAGTCACGTCGTCGGCGTGGTAGCCTTGCTCGAACTCCTTCAGAACGGCATTTTCGAACACGCCAATCATAGAGTCAATTTGCTGCTGGCGCTGTTCCCACCCACTGGCAAGGTCGCATTGAGTAAAGCGTTTGAGATTTCTGAGTATCTGAGCTTGCTGTTCGGGGTCTCGATAGAGGCGAAAGATACTTGCATCTGCATGGCCCTTTGAGCGTGCGAGGTCCAAGTACAATGGACCTAGAGCACCATACACCTTACCAAACTCATGCCGTGCGTAGCCACGTATTGATCGCACACGCTCGAATATACGCAGTGCAGCTTGCGGGTCTGCTTGTCGAATGGTTCGAGAAGGGACAGCAGCAGCAGATCCGTTCAATGTCAGCTCATCGAAGCCATCCGCAAGCGTCCCTCGCTTTTTCGGTGGTGACTTGGGCGGAGGCTCAATCGACTTCCTGTACCGCTGCTCCTCAACTCCCGCATCGAACATGGTCGTGCGTCGGCCGTCATCTGTTGTGCCATTTATGCTGCCTGTTCGCCACGTCTCGGCACTCTGCCTCGCCGTCTGCGCCTCCGTCTGCCTTTTCATGGCTTCTTCCGCGCGCTGCCTGGCCTCCAGCTCGTTCCACGCGCCCATGGCGTGCAGCTTCGATATCCATCGTGTATCATCGTACACCATTTCCCGCAGTCTGCGGGAGACGCGCGCGAAGCGACATAGGTCTTGCACGGGCAGATAGTCGAGGATCGCCGCTATGAGCTCTGCTGGCAACAGCGGCTTCGACTCCACCAGCTGCGTGGAGCGCAGCGAATTGAGCACATGGCCGCCGGACCGCGCGTGTGTGCCATCGATCTGGACCTTCTTCAGGGCATCGAACGTCGAGGGGTTGCGCGAGTGCCGCTTGGAGGCTGTCGTGGGCGTCGAGCGGCCGCTCATACCGCCGACGTGTGCTGCTGTCCTTCTCGCCCGCACAAATAGACTTTGGCAGTCTTTCGCAGCGCAATAGGCTTTCCCACACGTGCTGTCGCGGCAGGCGTCGATGCTGATCGATCCAAGTGACGTCGGTCCCTATTTTTCTGGCCTGGGTCGGGGTCTGCAAGTGGTCAGGGAAGTGGGAAGCCGACTGTCGCCGACGGCATCGCGACGCTGCGTCCGATCTGCATGCTTCACCCACGCAGCACCTCTGGCTTGATCTGCCCTCCGCGCCGCGATCTGCCTGCGCTCCGCATGCCGCCAGACCAAGGAACAGCGCACGACCGCATCGTCGCTTGCATTCTGTCTTGGGCAGGCCGTTGGGCGACGACGAGTCGGACTGCTACCCAACACTGCCGGCACTAGACTGCCTCTCCCCCATCGACATCCGGCACCAAAAAGCCTGCGCTCTGCGCGCGAGACCAGCTATCCATGTGCTACAAGATGGAGCATCACGAGGACCAGTCGCACCATCGCAGTGCACGCCAATGCACACTTAACATGCTCATCGCGCCGTGTGCCCGGTAGGTGTTGTTCTCGCCCTTTTCCTTCGCTGGCTGTTGCCACCACTCTCGTGCTACACTCGGTCGTGCATTGTTACCATTGGCACATTGCCTAATCTGTGATATTCCCACTCGATCCTGTACAGTCCGGAGACAGCGAGATCGATACCCAAGAGCTTCAGGATGTGCTGGCCAACGAAAGTCGACGAATACCGTCCTCCTGCCCCACGCTATGTGAGGACGACGAGGAGATACAGCAGGACGTACTCACCATCTCCTCCACCGATGCGCCGCATAGAACGAACATACATACGAAGAGCACCTGAACCTCTCCCCCCTCCACCTCCGCCGATGAGCCAGCTCCCACCGCCGCCTCCTCCGCCTCCCATGTCAATCTATCCTCCTTCTACCACGGCTCCTTCAGTTCCTCCACCACCTCCAGCTCCATCTTCAAAGCCGCCATCTAAGGCTCCATCTGCAGCTCCGCCCGCTGAAGATCCGCCAAAGGAGCCATCTCAAGCGCCCTCGAAAGCTCCTTCGAAAGCGCCATCGAAAGCTCCCTCCAAACCTCCTACCGAAGCCCCTCCAAAGGCGCCGTCCAAGCCTCCAACTGAAGCTCCTTCGAAAGCGCCCTCTAAGCCACCGACCGAAGCACCCTCCAAGGCGCCGTCCAAACCTCCAACCGAAGCACCTTCTAAGGCTCCATCAAAGGCACCGTCCAAGGCCCCGTCTAAGGCACCCAGCGCTACACCGTCGCAAGCGAAGAGCAAGGCACCTTCTGCTGCTCCCAGTGGAACAAGGGGTAAGGCAGCGAGTCATGCTGGGTCAAGAAAGTCCATGTCTAACTACATTGAAGTGGAGAGCGAATCCGGCAGCAGCAGGGCAAGCTCTAGCAGCGGGTCCAAGTCTGGGCCTAAGTCCCATTACTCTATGCATGAGAAAGAAACCGAAGTACGGCGATACATGCGACCACGAGACGACTGGGAGACATATCGTTACGTCGATGCTCCTCCACCTCCGCCTGCTGTCCGAGAATACAGTAGAAACAGGAGCGTAAGTGGCAGACGAGACTATGGAGGTCCACGGAGCAGCTTTGATCGGGAATTGAAGATCTCGATCAAGCGGTGATGAGTGTTGCCGGCATAGGTTGATGACAGAGGAGCGTGGCTGCTTCTATCATTCTTCTCTCTTGAAGTTTGTGTTTGCTTCTTAAGTGCACCCCTACTTCTTGACGCATGCTTCATATAGCGAAGCATTGTTACGACAGCGACTCATGTGTGGTTCTGACGGCCGAATGTAATGAGTATATGCGATAAAGCACGGTACTTCTCGATTTATACTGTGTCTCTTGCGCGTGTGCACCAATTGTCGCACCAGTACCATGCGCAGATAACTCATCAGCAGCAAGTCTCACATGGTCCGACATGTGCAACGATCACTCGAGATGATGACCTTAAAGTTGCATGTGATGATGGAGAGGCGATGGCGACGGCTGACAACGCCACGTGGCTGTGTCCTTCCCTCGTCGAAACCTCATCGTCACAGCTTCCGTGCCTCGACTCGCGACCAAAATCAGAACTTGCGACACCCGGACTCCTCCATCACACGCGACACCTCTGGCAACGCACACTAGTCCTATCACTCGATCACCTCGGAATGCAGCAATAAGCGAAACCTCGCAAGGAAGCAATGTGCTTGCACGAGAATGGCCATTCGCGTCTTCCTCCGCGATGGACCGCAAAGGGCCATCGCCTTGGCCACCGATTCTCACGTTCTGATCTTCCGACATAGTCCTTCAACTTCCGGGCAGCAGACCAAGTACGGCTCTTCGACATCTATTTCCGAATCCGGGACGCCGCGATGCATTGTCGAATTCTCTCCGTGGGGAGAGCAAGACATGAACGGGTACAGAACCCTCTCGTCACTGTCGATTCAAGGAACGCTCGGCTTAGTCACTATCAACGGCGATGTTTTCCTTTGTGTTGTGAACGGCAGCTCGAAAGTCGCAGAAGTGAGGCCTGGAGAACGAGTCAACCGGATCCTGAGTGTGGAATTTCACTGCCTGAATTCGAGTCAATACGATCACTTGCTACATGATCAAGTAAATCCATTCCCTACAGATCACCTCGATGCCGACGGATTTGATCATGGAGGTCACCGGGAACCACTTCTCGAGCATCCATGCATGGCGCTGAAGAAACTGCTCTCTGGAGGGACGTTCTACTACTCTGCAGATTTCGACCTGACGAAGAGGATTCAAGATCGACCTGCTGAAGCGAGCACGATTTCAATCGACAGTTTGGATGCTGGTTTCCTTTGGAACACGTACATGATTCAGCCACTTGTCGACTTTCGAAGCAGATTGAGCAGGAGAGAGAAGGACGCGCTGGACGCGAGCAGAATCTTGACGTCTGCAATCAGAGGGTTCGCTGGAACTGTTCCTGTGCCACCTTCGAGCTCACCTGCGAGGAAAGAGAACCGGGGACTACCTAGCAACATGACATTGATTTCGAGACTTTCTTGCCGCCGAGCAGGTACGAGGTTCAATGCACGAGGTATTGATGACGATGGCAATGTGGCGAACTTCTCTGAGACCGAGACGATCTTCACAACAGACCATCTCTGCTTTTCATACGTTCAATGCCGAGGCAGCGTACCACTCTTCTGGGAGCAGGCCTCTGGTCTTCCGGGACAGCAGAAAATCACAGTGACAAGATCGTCCGAGGCGACACAGCCAGCCTTCGACAAGCACATGCAGCGACTGTCTGAGACTTACGGCGATATTGTGGTCGTGAATCTGCTTAGTGAGGAAAAGCCGCAGGAGCTACAGTTGACGAGACAATACATGCATCACATTGACAGTTCTACTCTGAACCACCATACCAAGGGAGCTGAGTCAGAACATCGGCATATCATCCCGGTCAACTACGACTTCCATGCGGAAACAAGAGGACCTAATGGGTACGAGGCTGCAAGCGGGATCAGAAGGTATATCGAGACTGCTGCACGCGCCTTTGAGTACTATCTTTCACAAGATAGTGCAGAGCTCATTAACGAGAATGGAAAGCAACAATCAGTACTTGGACAGAACGAGATCTTGAAACAGGCTGGAGTTTTCCGAACGAACTGCTTGGACTGTCTCGATCGCACCAATCTTGTACAGACCATCATTTCGCAGATTGCGTTCGAGATCTTCTTGGAGCAACAAGGCGAGCACAGACCGACGTCTGACTTCTGGGCGAGGCACGGCATGCTGTGGGCTGACAACGGCGATGCGCTATCTAAGATATACGCTGGAACAGGAGCCCTGAAGTCTTCTTTCACCAGATCCGGCAAGATGTCGTTGGCGGGTACTCTGGCTGATATCAGGAAATCAGCTCAGAGATTCTATATCAACAACGTGGAAGATAAAGGACGGCAGACGACCATGGACATGTTGCTTGGTCGCTTGGTTGGCCAGACTTCTGTACATCTGTTCGATCCGATCAACGACTGGGTGATGGGAGAGCTGAATCGCAGAGCACCAGAGTTCACCCATTCAGAGAAGATCAACATCTGGGTCGGGACTTTCAACTTGAATGGAAAGACACACGGCATCGATGAAGATCTTAGCCCATGGTTGTGCCCTAATGTTGAAGACGAGTTCAAGGCTCCAGAAATTGTTGCAGTGGCCTTCCAGGAAATCGTTAACCTCGATGTCAATCAAATCCTCTCCACGGATCCAGTTCGACGCTCCATGTGGGAACAGGCCGTGCGCGAGACACTGAACTACAAAGCCAAGAAACGCGGTCACGAAGAGTATGTGATGCTGAGAGGCGGTCAGCTGGTGGGAGCCTCACTCTCTGTCTTTGTCAAAGCCAGCGTCCTACCCAAGATTCGGAATGTTGAAGGCGCTGTGAAGAAGACCGGACTCAGCGGCATGGCCGGCAACAAAGGCGCTGTGGCCATCCGCATGGAGTTTGCAGACACTTCGATCTGCTTGGTTACTGCCCACTTGGCTGCTGGTTTTGGAAACTACGACGAGCGAAACCAGGACTATCGCACAATCGCATCTGGTCTGCGATTCCAGCACAACAGAGCCATTGATGATCACAAGACAGTCATTTGGTTCGGCGACTTCAATTATCGGATTGGACTGGAGAATGAGCGAGCCAGAGCACTGATCAAGAAACGAGACTTGGGCCAGTTGTACGAAAATGACCAGCTCAACCTACAAATGGTACACGGGAAAGCTTTCCCACACTACTCAGAGCAGACGCCACAGTTCCTACCAACGTACAAGTTTAATATCGGTACGGACGAGTACGACACATCTGACAAGGCCCGAATTCCAGCCTGGTGCGATCGGGTGTTGATCAAAGGCGATAACATCCAACAGCTTTACTACGATTCCGCACCTTTGCGATTTTCGGATCACAGACCTGTCTGGGCTCTCTTCACTTGCACTGTTAGTGTCGTAGAACAGGCGAAGAAAGATCAGATCAGCAATCAACTGTACGCCAAGCGTCGATCTGTTGTTGGCAACCATACCGCAGGTGCGACTGCAGATAGCGACGAGTCTCTCTACGGGTATGAGTCGATCGAAGCTGGGCTGCCACCTGCAAGCTCCGACAAAAGGAAATGGTGGCTGGATAATGGCATGCCGGCGAGATCTACAGTGCAACCTCCCGGCGCTGGCCACGTCCCCAATCCTGCCAGACCTTCGAATCCTTTCTCTGCATCGAGTGAACCGGATTGGGTCAAAGTTGAGAAGCCCGGATCGACACCACCTTCGCGACCTGCGAGTGTGTATAGCAATGCGAGCAGTACTGCGCAAGGCGGTTCACTTGCTGGTCAACTTCAAGGCGAGATCGTGCCTAGGAAGCTCCCTCCGCCATTGAAGCCAACGCCACCGCCGCAGCAAGTTAACAAGCCAGCCAACATCGATGGCACAACAGACACCTTGGCTCGCAGTCAGTCACTGCAATTCCAACGCAAACCTGCTCCACCTCCGAAACCATCCAAACCTAATCTCCTGCGAACAGCCTCCAATACTTCTTCTACAGCAGCCTCGATGAAGTCTGTCCCTCCGCCGCCCGAACCCAGACGGGCGAACAATACCCCTACCAACACTACCAGAAATGTATTCCCTCCGCCACCGATTAGAGCTAATGGCGATGCAGAGAAACGTAGTCCGGCCCCGTTACCTCCGCCAGCTAGGAGGCCGGTGAAGACGAGTTCGTGGGCGAGTGATGTGTCGACGACGAGGAAGCCAGTTGGAATACTTGAGAGTTATGAAAAGCCACCTGCGCTGCCTACGAGGAAGCCGACAGCGCCGATTATGGATGACGATGAGGAGGCTGGCGGGCTGAAAAGTTGGGAGCCGTTGAAGCCGAGCTGATGATTGATGGTTTGGCATAGAGAGTAGGGGATATGAAGTATGAGAAATGAATTAAAGGGCCTGTGATCGATGTCGTGTCGCCATACTCGAATATCGGTGATCTTCCGTCGTCTTACTAGATCGAAGTCCCGTGCCTGTGACAGCTCACCTAAGAATAATTCGGCACAACCTCTGGCCTCTGCCGAATCAAATTTACCAATGGCGTGAACAATTTCTTCCTTTTTGCCACATCTCCCTCCACATCCCCATCTCCCCACCCCTTCTTCAAGTCTTCCCAAGTAACCCACTCCCACCCCTCACACTTCTCCACTTCCAAATTCTCTGCCTCTTGACTCTCATCTTCTCGTTCACAGCACATGAAAATCGTAACGTAATGTTTATTTTCGGATTCCATTATGTCGTTTGTCGCGGTTAGGAATTTTGGGGGTTTGATCTTGAGGCCTGTTTCTTCGAGGACTTCTCGCGTGGCGCAGGTAGGAAAGGTTTCGTTGAATTCGAGGTGGCCGCCTGGGAGGGCAAATGTTCCAGAGCCGTGGGAGTTTTTGCGGAGGCCGAGGAGGATGGTGGGGTTTGAAATGGAGGGGGATTGGGAACGGGAGAGGATGAAGACTCCGACGCCGACGCGGACTGTGGGAGGCGGAGAAAGTGACATTTTGCTGAGCTCCTTGGGTTGGGTTTGAGGTGGGTTTATAGATGGGTTGAACTTGGTGGTCCGGTTGCGAGAAAGGAAAGTCTTGATGATTCGGGACTTCTTGTGGGTTCGATGTATTACTTGATGTATCTCGAGGCTTCGGTCGATGATTCTGAGCTTTTGGTCTTGAAGTGTTTGTGGTTTTGGTCTTGCGATGATGGAGTCATAGAGCCCATGTCTACATGGAGAAGGCGTTCACGGTAGAAAGATCTTCCGCCCATCATTCTTGGCAGCATAGGTGAGGAGACAGCCCTCTCGCAGTTAGATGGTCAGATCGCTATATGAAGGTGTGCGACTCAAGTAGTCATCATGGCAGACAGTAGCGGTGTAAACTATCGACTCTCAAATGCACGTACAGTCTATCTTGAAGTTTCACATATCACGGCAGTATCTCATCCATCAGCAAAGTCATTCAGTTTCACTTGTCGTCAATCTCTCCCACACCTCTCCTCCTTCAAACCTGTTCCTCCTCTGTAGGCTCACCAGGAATATGCACAGCTGTAAGCACATCCTCATCCTGCTGCCTCTTCCTAAAGATCATCCTAGCGCTCAAACCATTGGCACAGACACTGTTATTGATACAGATACTATACCCGCAACAACTTCTGCCATCGAGACAGATCTGTCCGGTCTTACAATCTGAGTTCCGGCTGCAAGTCGGCGAGCTACAAGACGCATCCTGGAAACATGCCGTCTGAGTTTGAGTGACATCGTAGCCGCAGTAGCAGTTTTGAGAAGGATTGCATTGGCGGTAGGAGCCGCAGGTGCCTGGGTTACTGCAGCCGGTGATTTGAGCTTGTTTGGTGCATGGGAGGCCGTTGTTGGCTGTGTTTGTGAAGGAGTAGGAGTAGGAGATGTCGTATTCGGAACCTTGGTAGGTGGTTTTGCGCAGGGTGGCGTGGCTGTCTTCCTGCAAAGAGAAGGAGGGTCAGGATTGATGTGCGGAAGGGTGCTGAAGGGACGCGGAGGTGGAAGACTTACCCAGGTCTGTTTGTACATGGCACAGTATTGACCTTGTGGCTGGCGGTTCTTGCTGATCACGTAGGTGTTAAAGAAACGGCATGGAGCGGATGGATTGGCATTGGTCTGTGCTGTGCATGCTCTACAAATGAAATGGTCAGCAAGGCATTCGGAACTCTTGTTATATAGGGGAAGGACAGTTACGCGCCGCAACGTCTGGCATCAAATGGCTTGCCATCATTCCAGTACTGGAAGCCAACGAAAGTGCTCTTGTCGTTGCAGTCATTGGGTGCAGAAATGGCACGACTGCCGAGGAAGTTGGGTCCAGTGTAGGCTTGGACAGTATCCACAGTTTGGTTGACATAGCCGTTGCTACCAGCAATAACAACACGGAAGTCTGTACGCCACTGTCCATCGTTGACTGCATTCCTAGCAGTGACAGGACCTCCCCAGTAGACACACTTGATGAGGGTAGTGGACGGACTAGACGATCATCAGTACCGTGCTCCAGTCGTTTCTGTAGTGTAACGTACGGGTTATCACATGCACCACCTTTTGGAGATGGGTCAATCGAAGGGTGACGCTCAAATGCAATACTGAAGACGAATTAGCACACGGAGAAACTGGGTCGCCACCGAATCGTAAACTGACTTGAAAGCTGCACAGCCATCGCGAACATCACCACTTCGAGCACTCCACAGCATCATACTTGTCGAGCAAGTCATAACCCATATAGCCAAGAGCATTATTCATGGCTTTAAGGTTCTTGAAGGTGTTGGTGTAACCGGCTGGAGTTGGCGCCGCAAGAGCAGCATTGCTGAGATCGGCAAAGTTGAGGAAAGCTTCGGGAGTGTCTGGGTCTGGGATGGGTCCCTTTCCAGCCCACAGCGGATCGCATGCAGCACGCTTGACTTTGGTCGCTGGCGTTGCCTGATCGGCCTTCTGTTCCGCTGCAGCTTGTTGTTCGACAGCAGCGGCATCATAGTAGACGGTCTGAGATGGTGCCTGTTAAGGGACATTAGTCATTCATTCGGGTCTGCGGTATGTCGCTCGGTAATTCGGAGATATGTGCCTGTCTGTGATCACACGAGCTTCCTTCAGACTGTCGTACTTACATCTTTCGCAATCGATGGAGTTGGCGGGGCTCCAGCAGCAGCAACAGCAGCGATATCAAGCTGTGGGTCTGCGGCCAAGACTGTGACGGAAGCTGCAAGAGCAGCTGCCAGATACTTGAACGACATTTCGCTGTCTCGAAGAATATGGACGAGAGGGCGATGTAGATCTCTTCCAGACTGGTCGAAGGTTCGAAGAACGTGGTTTTATATACCCCAGGCTTCGGTATCGATGGATCTGAAGCATAGTCCGTTTAACACGTGGGCCCCATGTGTATGCTCAGCATGGCTACTTTGGAAATTGTCGGCGCTCAATATGGTGATTGTGGCTGCTGCTGGACGGCATCTTTTGGCTGGCTTTATCAGTAGCCCACTATAGTGTGTAAATTGATGCAGCCACTGGCAAGCATCCTTACTGCTGTGAGACTCTAGGCACAGCCACTGGCGGCAAACGAGGAATGCTATGTCCGATGTAGCCATGCATCTTGATCTAATGGGGCTCCAGTGGCGTCCAGTACTCCGAGGTGTAGGTTTCCAATGTGGTAACAGGTGGTAATGCAGCCTGGTGAGGTCATGAGGAAGATAACAGCACTTCATTTTGTGGTAGCATGTTTCCTGGCAACATGAGGTGAGATCTGTAAAGCATCAGAGCTTGGAGGTCTATATTTTGAAGAGGAGATCGCTGTTGTCAGTAGAGTAAACAATTCTGAAGACGCTCAACTGTGCCATCTCAAGCTCGTGGCCGGCCTTGAGCTAGAAAAGCCTCGTGCAGATGTTTACACTTTATCATCAATGCCGCTTGGGAGTGGGTCCGGAAGCAGCATGGCTGCGATTCATCACAAAGGCTACTAGCATAGCCGGTTCCCATCCGTAGAGCGCACTCTGACAAGGACATGTTCCGAAGCAAAGTCGTTCCAGCAGATCCATATCGCACCAGTGGTTGCACAATTCGGCACTTCCATGCCGTTGGACGTCCTGACTAGAGGCGTCAGAACGTCATCAAAGGCTTTCGCAGGACCCAACTTGGGGTTTGATGGCGTTCTTCGCGGCACATGCCAGCTCGAAGTGGAAGCATAGCTCGAGGCTATATGTGCAATTGGGGAAGAGTAGGCTTGGCGAAGCGCTACTGTAAGCTGTAGTGCATAGTGGGATAGCCGGATCGAGCCAGTGATGAGCATGCCGAGCACACGTGTGTGCTTATTCGGGGCCCACGAGGCTTGCGCCCAGAGGCTTATGCACGAAATATTGTGTTTCAAAGTCGACGGCTCTGCTTGTTTGCCATATGAAACTTTCCGTCCTGCAAAGTCGTGCACTGCAGTGCTGTAAATAAGATAACAGCGGTCTGTGACGGAAGTGGTCCGAAGCTCAAGACTACGCTACGCGCGCACGTAGCTACAGGATTCATCGTAAGTCCAGTGTTAACATGGCCTACCAAAGACAGTTGTTCGTATCGCAGGCGTGTGGAAAATCGTCGTTGGATCTTGATTAGAAAGTCGGCGAAATGGTGAGAGGGAAAGGTACGCCAGAACAAGCCACTCAGTACCATGCGAGCGGATGCCGTCGTCCTCGTCACCACGCATATATCGTATCGCGGCTACGAGGTAATATGCAGATGATCTCGTAGATGGCCTTCTTCTGGCACGGAAAGTGCCATGTGCTTCATCAATAGTTGTAGATATATCTGGAAGCTCTTGAGTCAGTGTATCCAGGACAGGTAGTCGTCCTTGCTGTGTACAATGCAGCTGTTTCCTTGGCGAAGTGGTATTCAAATCATGGCAATGGAATTGTCGCTCGCAGTGCTGTGGTCGTCGCTTGGTCCGAGAAGGCCGTGGTGGGCACAACACGAGATGGACTTATGGCAGTCACGGCGATGCGCTGTGTCTTTTTGGAGTTGTCGAGAAGGCGGCAGGATCGCAGGCTCCATGAATGCTCAATCTTCGCCATATGAGCACTCTCGGAAACGCGTTCACGCGTGATGCTATGATCATTAGCATGGTAGTTGTCGATGTTCTTGTAAACGACCAAGATTGAATGTCGCGTTCGTGACGAGGCCTCAGGCACAACTGAAGCACGGTCCGCATCCATGCTTAGTCACCCGTGTGATGGACTTCCAGACCCCGTCTTGCCCGTCGCTCTCCAACACCGACACTTTCCCGCCCTCCATTCGAAGATACCGTCCCGCCCGCAATGCTGCCATTGAAACCTCTCTTCGTATCAACATCGCACCGCATCGCCTTTACCAACCACGGACAAGGCAAGCGATATCTCTGCTAGTGATTCGACTTCCCTCTTGTGGCCGTCCAATCGATACCATTTGATTGGTGCTTTGCTGCACCCTGACCCCGGCTCGAGGGAAGCCTTTCTGCAATTGGGCATGGAAACCAGCTCCATCATTGCCCCACATTCACGTTGACGCGGAGGGCGCGTCGAGCTTCTGAGTGAAGGTTGAAATATATGCCGGACGCCTGTCGCGAACATGGTCGCGTGTGTATTTCCGCTGCCTTTCTTTCAGAAACCTGAGAATCTTCACAATGGCGTCAGGTAATACTTCATATCTCATCGTCGGAGCTGGCGTCTTCGGAATTTCCACGGCGTATCATCTGATCAAGAAGTATCCCAATGCTTCAATCACTGTCGTGGATCGCGATGCGTGGGATGCGGACAGCAGAGTAGCAGCTTCGTGGGACTGGAACAAAGTTGTCCGAGCAGACTACGACGATATTCTCTACTGCAGACTGGCACTCGAGGCACAGGACATTTTCAACTCAGAGGAACTGTTCAAGCCATTCTTCCACCAGACTGGAATCTGGTGGGCGTGCAGAAGCGACTATGCCCAGGACGTGCTCAACAACTACAAGAAGCTAGGGCGAAAGGCTGACCTCAAGGCCATTACCATCTCGGAAGCAAAGGAGCTGTTTGGTGGTCTGTTCAACGAGGCAGACTACGATGGGGTGAAGGAGGTCCTCCTGAACAAGACAAGCGGTTGGGCAGAGGCGGGCGACTGTCTCCAAGCGGTCACAAAGAAATCCATCGAGCTTGGTGTGAAGTACGTTGTGGGAGAAGTGCAGACTCTCCAGTTCGGCAACAACGGACAATGCACCGGCGTGAGGTTATCGAATGGCCAATCTCTGACTGCTACGCAAACGATTCTCAGTACCGGAGCGTTTACATCAAAACTTCTTGAATGGAGTGCTCAAAGCAGCGGTAACAATGAACTGCGTGCCGGTGACAGGATTCTCGCAGCTGGTATCACTACTGGAATGACCACACTTAACGACAAGGACTACGAGAGTTTCAAAGATATGCCAGTGGGTGTACAAGGATACACCGCAGCGACCGGACCATTTATCGGTAGCCTCCCGCCAACCAAGGACAGAGAACTCAAGTGGTGGGGCCAGACGATCTTCAGCAACAACACTGAAGTCTTGCCTGGACGCTTCATATCTGCCCCTCCCGCGAAGTCAGACTACGCTCAATGGGACACTTCGAAACGGATGAAGCAGGACATCGACTACGCCAACAACGTCTTCTATGGAAAGAAGGGGGCCAACTGGAATTTTGACAAGTACCGTGTGTGCTGGTGTGTGCTTCTGCAATCACTGCTTTATTTGACAGTCTACTGACATATCCGCCTTCTAGGGACGCATTCACCACCTCCGCCGACTTCATCATCTCCCCTCACAGTGGTGCCAAAGGCTTATACGTCGCCACATGTGGTAATTTCCATGGCTGGAAGTTCTTCCCTGTTCTGGGTAAATATATTGTGCAGATGCTCGAAGGGCAATTGGAGCCTGAGTTAAAGGAGAAGTGGGCATGGGATCGCGAACGACCAGACCCTTCATTGAACCCAGACTGGCCACGCGCCGAGTACAAGACGCTGTTGGATCCTGTGAGGACATCGAAGCTATAGATGAGGACTGCTTGCTATTGAGCGTTTGGGAACCAGATGGGCACATGTGAGCTCGGCAATGTTGTGGCGAAGGCGATGATGGGTTTCATCATGAATAATGTGTTGATGACTAGCATAGAATAGGAGCGGCATAGTCGTCTTTTGTACTGCGATGCTTGAAGATGTCCTACTGACCCTCCAAAGAGAACATCGATGGCCGGAAAATAGTTTTAAGTTAGTACCTCTGTGCCGATGTCGGTATCTTGGCGGCTACGAACATGGCGCGTCTCCCAATCATCAACGCGTTACCCGTGATTCGACCACGATCTCTGCCAAACGTAACTCTTCCCGAGCATTGTGTTTCTTGTCGTCCTGATGGTGTTGTGTCCGATCTGTAGCAAGCCAGTCAAGGAATTCGACATCAACAGACACCTCGATTCAAATTGCTCTTCATTCCTCGAGGGCGAATCTCCACCAGCGACACAGGCACCTTCGGCAACGCAAGCCAATGGAGCAAAGGCGAAGAGTGGCAAGGCAGCCGCCTTCTTCACACCCGCTGCGAAGAAGAGTGTGACTCTGCGAGCAGATGAGATAGCATCCTCGTCGCCGGCTGCTCCAACACCGATTTCGAGACCTTCCATACTGCCATCGAGTACTGCCCCAATCAAACGAGCGCGAGAAGAGGACGATGACGTGCCTTCGGAAGTACAGAACAAGGCAGAGGGAGCTGCGCCTCCTGCGAAAAAGGCGAAAGATGCACACAAACCACTGGCAGAGCGCATGCGACCGCAGAGTCTGGACGAAGTGGCAGGACAAGAGCTCGTAGGACCACATGGGGTACTGCGTAACCTGATAGTATCAGATCGCGTACCCTCCATGATATTATGGGGAGGACCAGGCACTGGAAAGACAACAATCGCACGACTCATAGCACAAACAGCAGGGACGAGATTCGTGGAAATCAACAGCACATCGAGCGGCGTGGCAGAATGCAAGAAGCTGTTTGCAGAAGCAAAGAATGAGATGGGGCTCACTGGGCGGAAGACTATCATATTCTGTGATGAGATCCATCGCTTCAGTAAGAGTCAGCAAGATGTCTTTTTGGGGCCGGTCGAAGCGGGCCAGGTCACATTGATTGGAGCCACGACGGAGAACCCGAGCTTCAAGGTCGTCAATGCGCTGTTGAGCAGATGTCGGACTTTCACCTTGTCGAAATTGTCGGATGAGCACATCTTCGGTATTCTGAAGCGGGCTTTGTTACGGGAAGTACCTGGGTTGCCAACTCCGTCTCCAAGTCCGTCTGCGGAGGAAGATTCGGAGTTGGCAAACTCCGCGCCCAACAGTTTTCAGCTGCTCACGGAGGACGATTATGCCCTTGTACGATACCTTTCAGCATTCGCGGACGGAGATGCACGAACGGGACTGAATCTCCTCGAACTTGCGTTAGATCTTTGCCAGAAGCCTGGCACAACTATCGATGATATCAAGAAAAGTCTCACACAAACACTAGTCTACGACCGAGCTGGAGATCAACACTACGACACAATATCAGCCTTTCACAAATCCGTTCGCGGGAGTAATGCCGATGCGACACTCTACTATCTCGCCCGCATGCTTCAGTCCGGAGAAGATCCCCTGTACATCGCTCGGCGTATGGTAGTAATCGCTAGCGAAGACGTCGGACTTGCGGACAACACTATGCTCTCCCTCGCAACAGCAACATACGCCGCGGCCGAAAAGATCGGAATGCCCGAATGCCGCATCAACCTTGCTCACTGCGCTGTAGCATTAGCACTATCGCCCAAATCCACTCGAGCATACCGGGGCCTGAACGCCGCGTACAAAGCCTTGAACGAGCCCGGTATTGCGGGATTACCTGTTCCGATACATTTGCGCAATGCGCCGACTAAGTTGATGAAGGAATTAGGTTATGGTAAAGAGTATAAGTATAATCCGGATTATCTGGACGGGAGGGTTGTGCAGGATTACTTGCCGGAGAAGCTGAAAGGGAGGGTGTTTCTTCAGTCGAGGAATCTTGGAGAGAAGATTGATCCGGAGGTTGAGGAGTTGGAGGAGCAGATGAGGTTGGCAGAGGAGCATGGGCATGAGGGTGGGGAGGAGATTTTGTTGGGGCCTGATGGGGATTGAAAGTCGCCAGGGGTTGCGAAAAGAGAAAGTATTGCAGCACATGCTGACCTGCCGGATGGACTTCGCAGCGGGACATGGGAGATCCAGTTCGCATTACTTCTATGAGCTGAAGACACATGCCAGAATTCCGGATTCTCGGGGGAAAGTTTGGACGGAGACTGACGCCGCTACACCGTCGTCGAAGGGACCCTTGGAGCGGAGCGCCGAACTGCATTGGACGTTCTTCCTCCCAGGAGACCTTGTGCATTCGGAAGATCAAGGACATGCTGGAAGGCGTGGCCAATTTCTGCCACTATGAGCAAGGAGCAAGCCAATTGCTCTAATGACTCAGCTGGAAATCATGCCTGGATTCGCCAGCAAATGAAAACATAGAAGTATTGGATCATTGCTGAAAAAGCGCATTTGCTACATATCTCACGCACTATCAATTCGTCCAGACCAACCATCCTGCTCAAGGCAGACCAGGCAGCAGACTTTTCGGATCTTTGTCACTTCTCAAAACTCTCCCCCCTTTCGCACCCTTCGGCTTCGTCACCTTGTTAGGCGCCCTCTTGACCGGTCCCTCCTTCTCCTTCTCCGCCCTCTTCTTCCTCTCCTCCGCAGCCTTCTCCCTCTTCTCCTTCGCAGCTTTCTGCCTCTTCTCCCTCGCAGCCTTCTGCCTCTCCTGCTTAGCTTTCTCCCTCTTCTCCGCAGCCTTCTTCCTCTCCTCCGCAGCCTTTATCTTCGCTCTGTACATCGCGCCGACACCGCATTTGTCGACCCAGCGCGCGCGGGTTCTTTTGGGGTGTGGCTGGTTTGTTTTCTCTGTCTCTCGATCGGGCTTGATGGATCCGAAACCGGGGGTAATGTTGGGTTAGGTCATCGTGGAGGTAGGAAGTGTTTTGTTTGGCTGAAATGTGATGGGCGCGGAATTGGCGTTGAATGCGTCAATGTTCGAAAGGCTTGGGGGCTGGAATACATTCTTGCTAGCACTTATGGAATTGTCAGAGCTGTGAGCTTTCTTTTGTTCGAGTCCGCATGCGGAGTGGGATTAAATGGCTTGTGGCATTCTCTTTGTTTACTCTTGATCGACACTTTTCGCTGCCTGGATATCGAAGAGGAACAAAGCAATGGACTTTGGACTGGATTGGTCAATGACCAAGGAGACTCTATTGCTATGGATCAATAAGCCGCAAGAACCCGGGCGAAACTGGTATAGAGTCCATGAAGTTGAATGCCATTGACACGTGTATTTTCGTGAATGTAACTTGATCTGATGCCCACTTTATCTCTGATTTTGGCTCGAGCTTTAGGAGCTTAGGTGGCAGGATACTGCGTGAAGGATATCTGATGATGAGTCTCTGATCATCCAAGTGCTCGCGGCAGGCCTTAGAACGGGGTTTGGTAGAGGGATCTGGCTCACGTCACTTCAAGTGTGAATACCTCACCACAAGATCAATCTCAGCTTCACCGCATGTCTTATGCCGGCACGCTCAGAGCCACGCAATTTCGAATCTCAGAGTGTTGGACTGCTGATGAAGCTGAAAGTGCATTTGCTCGATTCGGTTGATGGCCATCGCTCCATGGATGTTGATCTTGTGCGATCTCAGGGCATGCGATCTAAGCAGCATGAGGGATAGATCCCCTCGTCTTGTCTACAGTTGTTCACGATGCCTTATTAATGTGAGGTTGTTGGAAAGCATGCCCTGATGTGCAATGATGATCTTGCAGGCACAAAGTACAGATCCTCTGACCTGGTCTGTGCTTCGTCATCGTGGCTCCGTTTGGTCACGACAACAGTTTCTTCCAACACGGAGCCATTTTCGCAACTATTCACCTTTAACAGCAAGGCTTCGATGGAAGACGAGCGGTGTATTGTTGGTCCCAGCCATCGATCGGAGACGCAGCTGTCACTTCGGCGCGTGGACAAACTCCGTTGAGACGCGGAGTTCCTCAAAATCACGGCATGTGACATCGGCTGACAATTGGTCAGCTAGCGCGCCCTAGCGTGTCAGTGTACGGTTGCCGTAACCGCTTTTCACGCCCTTCTGTCAAACTTTGTTCTGACGATATACCTGTACGTCTAGTCAAGGCGAGCCACACTCTGTTGAACGCGCCTTGCGAAGTAAATGTTGCTTTGCAATGCGCGGGACTCACCACAAGCGAGGAGTAGAGTCATACTGGCATTGCGTAGGTTTGTGGTATAAAATGGTCGTCTCTCATCCTGTCTCTGTAGTGTCATCAGCATCAGAATCAACTCAATACTCTCAGATCTCACATCGAGAACAGATTCTGCGCGAAAACAGAGCAAGCAAACAGCTCAGCCATCCTCCCACCTCAACCAAACAACCAACCACCATCACAATGGCAGCAGCAACAAGCTTCTTCCTCACCTCTGAGGCCAGCCCAGGCAGCCGCAAATACATGAGCTCATCCAATAGCACATCACGATCCACTTCCTACAACGCTTCCATACAAGAAGAGTCGGCTGCTCCTCGCAAGAATCAGACCCTCGACAGCATCTCCGAAACCGGCTCCTTCATCTCCATGGACAAATTCATGAACGAGCAAGCCAAGTCTGGCAGCTCATCGAGGCGACAAGCAGTGTCGAACAAACTCCGAGAATGGCGATCCGAGTCTCACGCCACTTGGAAGAGGATCCAGCCATACTATGAGGATTTCAAGTACTGGGTCATGATGGGACCACACTAGAGGATGGATCTTGTTTGATTGAAGCTTTTATTGAAGGCCGACGCTTGTGTTTTGGGTTTTTGGTTGGTGAATCTGGCCTTGACGAGCGCTGGAGTTCGGACATGCACTAGATTTTCTCGTAAGGTGTTGTATGCAGCTTTTGAGATACCAGTAGACGATGAATAAGAAAATTCCAACCTTCCGTTGGCGTTTGGGGTTCTCTGTCACATCTTGCGTCCATTGTTGTGCCTGTCAAAACGCAACGCGACGCGACGGGGTCTGTTGGATGCCTTAGGCACACATCCAATCCTGATTACCTCTCGACACCCTGCGCGACTGCACTTCTCCCCATACCCATACTCACATTCGTCAACTTTGAACGCTCAAATTTTTTCTGCTTCAAGAGTAACAGAATACCAAGCGGTCTAGACTGTAGCCCTCGTCACATGCAGTATGGCGATGCATCCCGTAGGAACGCGACCAAAAATCACAGGCACAGCCATTGCAAACTGTCATGTCTTCGCCATCAGCGTGCCCGACCAAGCAGACAGGCGACTTCCTATGACCATAGCAGCTTCGATCACTGGCGTTGACTACTCGTGATGCCCTCACCCAGCAGTATGGGCCCATATGATAGCCAAGCGGTCTCTGACATGCGTCTCTCGAAGCACGTGGAACCAGTGCTCTGCCACTCGAGCTACACTCTTCTCCCTAGCTTTGTCTGAAGTAGTGAGAAGTATGGACCTCAATAGGCACACAATCGGGATCAATTTATGGCGAAGAAGTCTCTGGGAATCCTGCCTATGAGATCGCGGAGCCTTTCAAGGAGGACCTCGAGAGCTACCTTGGTTGCGTGACTATGCTCAAAGTGGTGAGCCAAACAGCTAATGACATGAGAATTCCAAGGTTGACCTGCCAGTATGACACCTGGCTGTGATCAAATTCGTAGGCTGCTGACTTTGAATTGTTTGTCTCATCGTACGGTCAACCAGCATATCTTCCTGCTCCCTGCTGCTGTTTTTCTGATTTCATGCCCACACGTTCAGCAGCATCGAACAGCACAAGACCCTTTGGACAAGCACATTGATCAAGCCTACTTCGGACTCCACTGTTGCTACTTGCAATCACAAGCCTCTTTGGACAAGCACATCAGTCAAGCTGATCTCGGACTCTACCACTGCTGCTTGCACTCTCAACATCCTTTGGACAAGCGCTTGGATCAAAACTACTTCGGATTCCCATATCAAGTCTGCAACAACGATCTCGTCCTTTCATCAGCACCGCTGCTGGCTGTTCGATATGCGTTCTACACTTCTGTTGGTCCTCTACGCCAGCGCTGTGGTGTGCTTGCCGCATGCCGTAGCTTCGATCGATGATGCAGTCCAAAGCAATACAACTCACAAGATTCTGCTACGCTCGCCGATGGATCCGGTAGGCGGAAGTGGAAGCGGGAGTGGTAGTGGTAGTGGAAGTGGGCAAGGCACAGGAAGGGGCAAGCATCCCGCGAGCCTGGGCGATGGTCAGGGCAATCCGAAGCAAATCAAGACAGATGACGATAGTCATTTCGAAACGGTCTTCAGAGGCGCCGAGATCGAGAATCTCTTATGGTACACGACAGAAAAGATCACGGAGACATACGGTCATGACTACTCCAGATCCTGGGACCAGAAACGACTCGCGGCGGAAGGTTGGGTATTTGGACAAGCGGCGCAAGATATGAACAGGCTTTGTCCAGAGCTGGAGGGACTTGTACCGGACCCAGAAACACTGCACGGCAAAGGTGGTGACTTCGACAAGAAATTTCCAACAATTACAGTCGCCAACGAGAACACGTTGCCTGATTGGGAGACACATTCGAGTCAAGACGCCCCTGAAAGAGATTTTGTTAATTCATATAGTCGCGATAGCAGAGCTTTTGGTAAGTGCGGGCGCACCAGGGAACCAATAATCACTTTACTGAAAATTTGAAGTGATCTCATCGGCACAAGAGCAGCTTTGGCAACATGGCATCCCATCGAACAAGATCCCAGTACAAGCTAGTCCCAACACCCGCTGGGCAGATATAGCCTACTTCAACTGGGCTAGGTCTTTGACTCATGCAAGAGCAGATTTTGTGCTTAAGCCATCTCGGGCAGCTACTCTGGTTCTTCATACGGCACCAAATTGGTTCCTGATCAAACCAGCTGCGACCTCACCAGATACGAAGACTGTGGCCAAGTATTGTCGTGATCTTTTTGGCATCAACGAGTTGCCCGTCTGGCCCGAGACTCTGACCTTTCCAGCTGGCTCATATTGCCACAAACTGCTGCTTGGCACAGCCAGCTCTGCGGAGGTTGCCCAGTTTTTGATCTCAAGGCGCTGGGCGATGGGACACATTGTGTTTTCGTCAGTCACGATCTATGCCACCAGTGAAGATCAAAAGCAGGAGGCGCCGAATGTGCTGTGGAACACGATGAAGTATAACGCGCAATATAATGAGATGAGACAGGCGAATACCGAAGCTGCCTTCCCAGACACGCCTGATGGATATCCGCACATGTTTAAGCCGCGTCCGTTCCAGAGGCCTCAAATCTAGGGTCTTTCTCAGGATCCTTTTGTCGATTTTGCTACAATGTTTCTGCGGGTCAGCGGTCAGCAGAGGGGTTCAATGTGGCGACTGTGGAAACAGACTGGTTTTACTTGACTTGGAAATCACCAGGATACTGAACATATCCTGTTGCTTAGATTAATTCAGAATTCAAAATGGACATACATCTCAATCTCTCCATTTTCGTGAAACCATGCGATGCCAAAGAACATCAAATTTTGCGCAGACTTGGTGTAGGATGGCAGTTGAGGCAGCACCCACAGTTTGCGACGACGAGGTCGGACAGATAATGCGGATTTTTTAGGAACAGTTGATCTCGCTTCGCAAGCAAGCGAAATGTTGGATATGAAGTAGGATTCGCAGGCCTACGGCTCTGAACATCGAGAGTCGCGGAAGGGGCCCAATGTGACGAATCTGCTGCTGAACGAGTACTTGGACCCCTGAGATCGGTAGAGTGAATTCGTACTTCATTTTAAGGTGATGAGTACGCACTTGAAGACATCTCTGAGCATCTCAAGGTATGCATGAAGTCAATATCATGGTATACGCCAGCACCGAACGTCGCGTACTTGTTCTTGATCATCGAAGGCGAGTTCAGAATTCACAATTGGCCATTTAGCAAGTGCAATGACAAAAGAATTAGAGAGCAGAGCAATCCTGATGTGGAACGCTTACTTAGCTCAACATTAGTTGTTTTTGAAACCTCGACCCAAGGCGTTCTCCAGTCCACCAGGGCGCTCAATGCCATCAAGGTTGACCCAGTCCGAGTATGCGCTGCGTAGAGCTTTTGAGAGACACTTTGCATTCCTCGAACATAGTCGTGGAGGCTTCGACCAGGCTGTTTGGAAGGACTTGCAAGATTAGAGAGGTTCAGAGCGACTGTAGCATTCTCTGGCTCTCCATTCCAGAATTCCGTTCCTTTTGATCTTGTATCCGAAACGAAGCATACGGGGGAACTTCGACACAATCATTTCGTGGCCGCAAAAGAGCCAATCGATGGAAGTGAATCGACCTAACAATGTTCATATTTGCCTCCTTTAACCAAAGTCATTCTCTCTGTTTCAACGATTTCAACTCTGCTGCGGCAGTTGAATACTTTTATGGTATTCACGGTGTCAGTCAACGTGAGAAGCAAGCCACAACACCATACACTTGTCTGGTAGTATGGTGGCATGGAGGCATCGCGGATCATGGTCAAGGGGTCGGAGGAATTTCGCGGCCAAGACCTAGCTATATCATCACTACTTCGTCAGCGATACTGTCAAGAGATTCACAGGCTTGTACCCTTGCTCCACGCTAAAGCAAGACGACTCCCTTGGACGATGCAAGGTTGGCCGCACAAGCATTGCGGCTAGTCTGTGCCCAAAGGATCTGCCCAGGAACCGGGCGGGATCACGGTCGTGTCGAACACAACGGCAGCTTCGGGTTTACAGCCAAGCCAAGTCCTTGTCATTGCTCAACGATGACGATTTGTCAGCAGTTCCACAACCATTTGAGACAGACGAGCGATAGGGCTAGAGAGAAGCACAACTAGTGCATGATCGTGGACCAGTAGGTGAGCACAAGAGGATGATGTTTGCCTGGGGTCCAGCTGACGCGAACGGTAGCACGAATACATCGCACCGTCTGCCAACAATTTCCTAGATGTGCGGAGATAATCAGTGGAAAACCCTGAGGAAAAGGAACAAAGATTGGTCGCGGTAATGTGCTCAACAATATGTGGTCGGCGACTTATGCTGGTGACTGCTATTGCCACACTCTTCCGTGATCTGATTTTATTTGCTGCCATCGCCCAGGTTGTTGCCCTTGCGATTACGAATCAAATCGATTGGATTGTGCAGTCATCTAGGTCAGAGCTATTTGGTCGATTCTTCTCTGCGTTAGAAGCTTCGAAGAAATAGAAGCTTCGAAGAAAGACCATTTCTTCTCTGTGTTTGAGACCTGTTGATAAGTATGGAACGAAAGACGACGCCACAGTAGAGAACGGTAATCAGGCGTGCGAGCCAGAAACGGCAGAATTGACACGATTCCGACCAAACTTTCGCTCTGGCGATGTGGGATCGACTGCTGACGTATGAGCGTGCCAGTACACGCAAACCATAGCTCTGTCCACATCTGGCTCATCAGGCGTATCGGAGCAAATACAGCGAGATCCAGCACGTGGCTGGATCCATGCGGAAAAGGCATGCTGTTGGCCCGTGTGCCAGGCACTTGAGGCCATAGGGGCGTACTTGGAAGACCTTCTGCGACTGCAGATCTCAGATTCTCGTGGCGACAGAACTCTCATTACGACAACCTCAAAACAATGTTCTGGAGAGTCGCGACCAGTCTCTTCTTTCTGCCAGTCGGCCATGGCGCACCAACAGACTCGAAGAGATCCAATACTGGGGGGTCATCGCAAGGTGGACAACAGCCAAACGTGGCGCCGGCAGGGAACACAGACACACACAACCCATCCGCGCTTATGAACCACTACAGGCTGCAGGGAATGAGCATGATGAACATAATGGGACAAGAAGATGCTCGTCAACTTGATTTATACCACAGTCCTTTCAAAGCTGAGGACTTCTGCGATCCAAATCATGGGATTTGGCAGTCTCTTCACCGTGATCCAGACAAGCTCTTGGGGTTGCAAAAAGCGATCCCTGAGCTCGAAGGTCTGGTCGGTGTCAAGGGCTTCGAGTCGCCAGAGCCCGGGGTGAGGTGGTCTGATGAGGAGCTCTGGGTTGACGAAGCAAGGGCCTTAAATCCATCTCCCGATGAACTTGAGTACCGGAATTTACTAAGTGGACCAAACAAAATGATTAGTGAGCTCGTAACCAGTGAAGTAGCACCCCAGATGACGCTGACTGTTTTTAGTTTCACTACTACGCGAAAGTGCCGTCATTGCAGACGCAGACCGAGATGCCCAGTATGAGACCAAACTCGGGCGATGGTCCGACGTGACGTTCCTGTCGTATGGTCTCCTGGTGACCGCTGGCGAGGGCGGCGAGATGAACAAAGATTTCCTGAACGAAGCACCTGAAGGCTACACTCCAGTTCACAAGAGATTGGCCCCAATTTGGTTTTTGCAGCACGAAATCGAGGTACTAGACGAGCTCGACGATGTCGTTCATTTCTGCCTGGGAACTTATCACAAATGGAAACTCGCCAGCTGGCCAGGGGTCACGTTTCCCATCGGCTCGTTTTGCTATCTGGCACTTCTTGGAACCGAAACCGGATCTGAGCTCGCCATGTTCTTCGTCAGACACCGCATGGCAATCGGTCGTGCGATTTTTGGCTCAGTGACTGTGTTCAAGGACAAGTCTGGCAAAACTAATTTGTTGTGGTGGGCAGCGTACGACGATACCATGGTTGAGAGGCTTGCGCTGGAGATGAATGTGAAGAATTCACAGGGCAATGACGCTGCCAGGAGACTTGCTAATCCCGCCGATGCATTCCCTTATCCGCTGACACCTGTAAGGGCTCCGGGCAACCATTGATGAGGTGCAAAGAATGTCGATTTCAAGGTGATGGGTCCGGGAAAATTGTGCTGGAAGTTTTTCAATATTCTGCAGCTCTGGTTTGGTTATGTGTTCAAGCTTCGAAAGATCGGCGTGGGTGTCGGCTGCTTTCCCAGTGAAACTTCCCGACAGGTCTTTTCAAGCGAGCTAGTGGTTGTCGAAGACACAGCTTCATTTTGCCCTCTCGAACGGAAGAATTGCTTCGTGAGGTTCGTACTATGCTAGAATCAGCTCAAGCGACAACTTCTCCTTGTCTTCAAATAGACAAAGACCAGTATGACTGATCTCCCAACTCGACTGATCACCCAAACCATCCTTTCCCTTCTCTTCGTTTCTGTTCTGCGCGTTCTTCCATCTATCACATCGCAGTCAGTACCCACAGTGGCAATCGATAGTTTGTTCGCTACCACTTACCCATTGCTTCTTACACAGCTTGTACGCGCTACAACATGCGTCAGCCATCATTGCGAGAGCCAAATCTGGTCATACTTACTCAAAATAATCCTGACACATTGCTCGATCACCGCCATTCCTTCTTAAACACTTCAGACTTCGGTTCGCAGCATCTTGGCACGGATCGAAATATTCGCTGTAGCGCTTGCTGTGCAGATATTAGTCCGAAGATGACATTGTGGCGGAACTTGGTGGCAACTGGAAGGCGCACCTTTCGAACCGGGAAGAGCTTTGGGTCCACTCGGTCTTCTCAGTCTCCTCAACTTTAGTGTCTTCCGGTGTCACATCCTTCGACATGATGGTTTCGATGAAGAATCAATGGGTTGCATGTGAACATCAACGAACCAAAGTGAAGTCGCATATGCACAAGGATTCCCGCACAGACGTGGCTAGCGTCGGCTGCAGCCGAGAGGCCATTCACAAGTAGCAACTTCGACACCCATCAAGAGAGGACGAAGGTGCTCAGGCACATGCGCTCTTGAAAGCGGCACACGCGCCTAAAAGCGAGGTACTGCAGCAGCTGTACGAAAATTGGCCTCGTGACTGAGCTGAATATATACTCATATGCGATCCATTGCCCGATTTGGGCCTAAAATCCGAAAAATGGTATGCGTCTAGCCTTTTGGATCCTCACATCATCAGGAAGGTGGTATTGCACCATAGTATCATATAGACCTGGAGCTTCAGCTCCGCCTTCTCGCTCTCTAAAGACCCTTCTTCACAAATTCAAGCCTCAGAAAGACTGCAAGCACTACTGCACAGTAGAGAGAGAAGTAAACATGCCAGCCGTTGCTCAGAGTCTGCTTGATCAGCTACATTTATGCTTCGAGACGATACGGAAGGGAATAGGTTCATATCTGGATTACCTTGACGATGGTGGGTTATGCAAAAAGCTGTTGGCTTCAGACATCATGCTGACGAACACGCAGCCGAGTTCTGATGGCAGAGACCACCGGGAGCAGACAGCTAAGCCCAGGAGTCGGCTACAAGTATCTAGTCCTCCGAAAATGGGCTGGGCCAAAATGTTTCCAGTAGTGATAAGAGTCAAATGAACAATGAATTGGCGCAAAAGATGATGGTCTTCGGATTTGATTTTGATGCATGGAGCGTTTTAGCGAGCGAGCAGTGGATGTGGATGAGCTTTGAGGAAGTTCCCTTCGGCGCTGTTGATATTTGAGCTCATTGGCGTTAAAACAGCATTGAGGACTGTAGAATTGGAGACGCTCGGGGAGTGGCCGGCAATTGTCTCATTCCTCGTCCGAATCGATTTCGTGTCGCCGTAGCCATCAACTTTTTGACAAGTTTGTCCCGCATTTGCCGTTCATGATGCGATCCGCAGCAAGATGTTCGTACAATTCAGGAGGTTGAGAGGAGGAATTGAAGCATTGAAGGGCAGGGAAGAAACGGGGCGTGATGATTGATCGGCGGGGAATATTGCGCTAGCGTAGTTCGGATGATCCGTGCCGCACGCGACTACGTAGGGCTGAATCTGATTCACTTCCAAATGTTTGACGCGACGAACTCCAGAAAGCCGTTGATGCCATCTTCACATCCTGCAGCTTCTCAGCCCGCCTGAGCTTCACTTGCTACAACGTGCATCTGAATCATCACGTGTCTGCGGCTCCACACACGCGGTGGAAGCTGCTCCAGACGAGAGCTCATTTTAGGAATCCCACATCCGCCACGACCCTTGCCCTTCGACGACACGTCCAACACAATACAAACGACACGTCCCCATGACACCGACAACGACCTGAACGACGCGACGCATCTCGCAACAACACCATCTGTCATGGACGAATACCACGAATCCGAAGGCGGCGCACGCAAACGTATCAAGATCTCAAAGACCTCCAGTCGGCCGGTCGGGAACGGCCCAACCAGTCCCGCTATCGTCACCTCCGATACCCAGATCAAGCAAGAAGCAGGACCGAGCGAGGGCGTGCTATTGCCAAAGACAGAGACACAACAAGATGCCGGCCACAGTCACGACGGAAGCTGCCACCATGAGCAGTCGCTGCGGGCGTTGCACACAGACATGGAGGCGATGAGACAGCTCATCACGTGCAAGATGTGCTATAGATTCTTGTACGAGCCGTATGGGCTGACTTGTGGACATACATACTGCTACAGCTGCCTCTCTCAATGGATGGCAACGGCAAGAACGTGTCCAGACTGCAGAGCCCGGGTGAAAGAGGAGCCCAGGCCGACTTGGGTCATCCGCGAAATGGTCCGCGTTTTCGTGGGAAAGAGTGAATTACTGCCGGATGGAGAAACCACCGAAGAGCACGAGAAGATGGCGAGAGAGGAGGCAGAGATCGTGGCCAAGGACAAAGCCGACACCAATGTTGAGACGGGAGGTCTTTTCCGTGGACACTTTGGAAGGGGCACAAGACTGAACCCACTTACGGCCGTGCGAGACTATGCCGACAATGTGTGGAGGTGTCCAGATTGCCATTCCGAGGTGGAAGGACGCAGATGCACTGGATGCAGAGCGCCGGTCCGTATCGATGCTGATTCTGATGACGATTCCACAATGACAGATGACGAAGAGCTCGATGGTTCACTTGCAGATATGGATCACGACGCCGATGTGGATCTTGGCTTAGACGGTCACGTCTTCTTCGGCTCTGAGGGCTTCGGTGAAGGCAGTAGTGACATTCACGATGGACTGGACCACTACGACGAGGCGCGACTCCACTACATTACTGATCTCCAAGACCATCCGCATGTGCACCGGCTCCTTGACTCTGAGGATTCCGAGGACTCGGAAGGAGGCAGCGACATGGACGGTTTCATAGATGACGACGTGCAGTTCGAAGAGGATGCCACTGTCGACGAAACAGAGGATGAGGCTGAAAGCACTCCTGCACGTCCGACTGCTTCGCAGCAGCGCCGCAGACCCATTCTTTCCGATTCTGATGATGATGACGTCGAAGAAACCACAGGGCCTCGGCGTGTGGTGCCCAACATTCCACGTCTCGCTGTGCCTGATTCAGCAGATGAAGATGATAGCGACGATGGACCGATCGCCAGCCAGAACGGTCGGCGACGCGGCGCTCGTCCACAAATTGACAGCGATGGGGAAGAAGATGAAGATAGCGATGGGCCACCGGAGGAGACAATGGTTGACTTCTCGAATCTTGGGGCCTTTTCTCCCGCCACAGAGCACAGCGATGACAGTAACGAAGAAGAGGAAGATGCGATCGAGCAGCCACGCGGTATTTACGACACTGATGAAAACGATGGCGAAGATGAAGACGACAGCGACGAAGATGCACTTCCGATCGTGCAGCAGCGCGATATACGCGGAGCAGGCAGTAGTACTCGGCCATATGCCTTTGACGATGACGAGGAGGACGAAGACGAAGATGGAAACCAAAGCGATGATTCTGATGAGAGGGGTATGCACAACGGGTGGGCCCCCAGCGCTGCACGTGTGACCTCGCCCCAGACCTCAAAGCTAACATAGTTCCAGATTTTACGTCTGAGCCGGATCTTGGAACATACAGTCATCGCCTACATTCCCGCGGACCTCGCCGAAACCGCCATCGCAGTCCACCGCCTTCTTACTCGTCCCTCTATCCGCAAGGAAACCCGCGCATACAGCCCACATACCGCTTGAGTCGAATTCCAGCAGAAATCATCTCGAGAGCTGCTCGTGTCGCCCAATCACGTGGTGCGAACGCGGGTCAGCCCAGCCATCCATTCCAGCTGTCGAGCACATTGGCGCGTCTGAACGCCGCCCGCGAGGAGGACCGAACTAATCTCTTCCCTGTCTCCGGCCAAACACATCACTTTGGTGTCGTCGCGGATTCAGAGGACGAAGCTGAGGTCGCAGAATATGCCTCGGGTTCGAGTGGCAGTAGCAGGACTTTGCAGGGCGATCCTGCCCCTCCTGCCAGCATCACCGTCACGGTCGCTCGACGTCGTGGTCGGCGAAATCGCTTCCGTAATGCTGTGCCTCAATCGGATGAGGAGTAAGAGGCTTTGAGCATGCTGGGTGCCGTTGGCGTCTTGTTGAACTCCGGCGTGAGCGGCTATGGTATGGAATACGAAACTTCAGCATGAACCCTTCTACATATCTTAATCGCCTGCATCGATCATGAAGATCGTCCTGAAGCCGAGAAAGTACAAGTTTGTTAATGAGCATTCGTGGCACTTTGTCACGGGTTTTGGACGCATGTAATCTGATTTTCATTCGTTTTTGGACCTCGCTGCATGCATGACTTGTGTCTGTGCAGTGGCGATGTCAGTGGCTCTTCGCGCGTCGCGCTGCGTTTGAGCCTGGTCGTTGTCTACAATTTTTCTCCCAAGCAAGACGTGGCCAACAAGTAATTGCCAATTGCTGTCCAATTTTCTTTCAATGCCCAATGGTCCTGTCCTGGTGGTCTCGATTTCATTTTCGTGCTTTTCTGCCGTTCTGTGAATATGCTTGTGGGTATCATATGCTTCATGTCGTCTTCGCACCGTTCAGGGGAGGGGTGGGGTAGGGTAGAGCTTTTGTAGCCCTTCACTGCTAAGCAGCACGCGCAAAGTGGCTCTTGCTGTTGTGCATTGAAGGCTCCTGCTCAACTCAAGGCCACTACGGAGTGTATACTGGCCATTGACCATCACCGTCACCCTGACCATCAACAGGTATCATATCGCTCAACTCCGCAAGGTCATACTGAACGGGCGTGTGTCCTTCCAGGCCTCCGAGAGCATAGGGAACAGGTATGAATTCATCCAGAACCCCAAGGTGAGTCTCAACTGACACGAATCCAAGCGAACCCTGGTGAACAGGCTTGACAGGCATGGAATCGCCTAGTCCATTGGTGTCACCCTGAACAGGGACGATCTCGCCCAGACCCATAGGGCCACCCTGAACAGGTACGGTTTCGCTCAGCCCCTCACCCTGAACAGGTAGGAGGCTGCCCAGACCCATAAAGCCACCCTGAACAGGTAAGAGCTCGTCCAGACCCCAAGGATCATCCTCAGGAGGCATGTATACGGCCAAACGCCTAGGGCCACCGTCAACAGACACGAGACCACTCGCAACTCCGCTCTGAAGAGACATTCCCAGCTCAACGCCCTTTGCTTTAGCTGAAGCGATTGCTTTGCGCTTACGGGGAGCCTTGTCCTTTTGCTCAGCTGGAGCGATGGCTTTGCGCTTGCGGGGAGCCCTCGGCTTCTTGTTCGCCTTCGCCATCTCCTTCTCCGCCTTCTCCTTCGCGATGGCCTTCTTCTTCGCCTCCTCTTTCAGCTCCTCGAGAGCTTCCTGAATGTTTTCGCAATTGCCGTGCCAATGGATAGCTTTGAGGCTAGGGATCGAACGCAAGGTAGTGAAACCCGATATCATGAATCCAGGGAGGCCAGCTGTAGATACCTGTGCGCTCTTGAAGTTCTCTTCATCAATCCAGATGTCGAGTTCCTTCAGGTGTGGCAATGCAGCGACCATTTTGGCGACTTTGGAAAGTTCGGCTTTGAATCCTGCTTCGATGGAAAATGCGAGGTAGCGGATTTGGTTGCGACGGGTTTCCGGCATTCTCTTCAGAAAATCGCGCAGACGGCCGATGTTCTCACATACGAACAGGTTATCTCCGTAAAACATTGGCATGGCCTCTTGGTAGATCTGCTTGCTGACTCGCAGCAATGCCAAGTGGGTCGCTGGAGGTGAACATCTCATAGAGACTCTTGGCAACTGCCACACCGTCGTGATGCGATGAGACCATCTGAGAAGTCCCGGAAAGGGCTTCTCGTAGTTCTTGGAGAAAGTAGAGAATGTCGTCTCCACGTGCGGTCCCGAGTTGACATTGACGCCAGATCTGGGCAGGAGCAGTGCCATTCCGTAAATACGCAATCGCAGCTCGGTCGGCAGGTCCATGAAGCGGAAGTGTTGGCTAGAAGATGCGCGAAGATGGCGATGCAGGTAGCCACGCGCCGCACTGAGCGAGTTCAATGCCCACTTGCTACCATCGGACGTCGGGAACTTGACAGGGTCGCCCTCAGGAAGCTTCTTGCCATCTATCCTGCGATGAATCGGCGGATCAAGTTCGGAGAAGATCTTCTCAAACTCGACAGAAATCTCCTCCGTTGGTCCCCAGCCGGCATGTGCCCCGCCGAGTTTGGTGTGGAACGCCATGGCTTTTCTCCAATAGTAAAAAAACTTGGACACCATCCAGAGGTGGATGTCTTCCTTGCTCAGCTCTCCCACTATGACGAGGCATACGACGACGATCTCAGCGAGCGAAAAAGGCGGCTTCTTGTTGGATTTTCTGAACGGTTCGATCACACAACGAACCTCAGCCTTTAGATCAGCGAGCTTTTGCGCTTCTGAAGGGAGATTCGATTGGCTCGACGCAAGAGTGGCGGGTTGTGAGGGGCCAGAGCTACCGGCGGAGGAGTCGGGCTTGCCATTGACTACACCGTCCTCCAACTTGATTGGAGGATCTGGCTCTAGACCGTCATCGTCGTTCGTGGTCATGGTGTGCGGCAGTAGTGCTCGACAAAATGAAGCACTGCCAGTATCGACTCGGCGATAGTGTGCGACGATGGACTTGGAACACAGCGGTTGAGTTGATTTGCTTGGGTTGCTGTTGTGGTTGGAATAAGTCGGTATGAAAGGTCAGAGTGTTGCCGGTATGAGGGGCCGTCTACTAAAAACGATGGACTTATACTGGGCACAAGGGTAACACTCGGGCCTCAAGCCTCACCCAGGCTCGGGGCGACCCCTTATGTGCTGCCATTCACTCATTACCTGCAGTGAGCGCTATGCTAGACCTCACAATCTTGAGCTGAGCCCGTGGCTTTCTGGGGCGATTGCGAGCTGCGCTTGCATCAGTGTTGTTGCGACAGGACACGTGGACTGCGCGGGTCGATAAGCGGTGACAGGCATGGCACTTTTAATTTCGCGTGGTGGTAAGTGGGTGAGTAGAGAAGTGGGGAGGAAGAAGAAGAAGTAGTCGGTGTCCCGAAGAAGCTTCCATACCAAGCTTGTCCGCGCTTGGTCAGCCGCTATGACCGCATCTCGACCATCTTTCGCACGCCAACGCCATTTCTGTTTTCTCGCCAAAATTGTCTGCCCGCTAAGCAGCGAAGCACTCTACCTACCAGTGGAAACGAGCGCGAGAAAGCAGGAAAGATCAAAAAGACCATCAAAGTCCACCAAATCCGCGTCAACAAGGATCAACCCGCCGCGCGACTCAGACAATGGCAGAAACTACACCAGCAGCACCTGCGGTCAACGGCGCCAACGATCAGAACACAGGAGGACGCGGAGGCCGAGGCGGAGGCGGTCAAAGAGGCGGTGCGTCGCGTGGAGGCTCGTCGAACAGCTTCAATGGCGCTCCCAACGAACGAGGGACTGACAGAGCCGGACCCGAAAGCAGAGGAAATCGAGGGCGGGGCAGAGGCAGAGGGCGGGGTGGGAGAGGTGGCCGCGGCGACGTAAACCTCAACAACCGCGACAGAGCATTCAGCAACAGCCAGCAGGACTCATCGGCAGTACAACCGCCTCCGCGGCCTGTCGGGCCGGGCGTCTTTGGTGCTCGCCTGACCAAAGACGCCGCGGAGAAAACCCAAGGCGAGGGCGCAGGGGCGGAGGTTGAGGGCGGCGACGACGTCGAGGCGGAAGTGTGCTTCATTTGCGCATCTCCCGTTTCGCACAACAGCGTTGCGCCCTGCAATCACCGCACCTGCCACATTTGCGCCCTACGACTGCGTGCGCTGTACAAGACCAAAGCTTGCGCGCATTGCAGAACGGAAGCCGCAAATGTGATATTCACGGATGATGCTGAGAAGAGATATGAGGACTACAATGAAGGAGACTACTTCAAAGAGGACAAGAACTTGGGCATTAGCTACGAAAAAGCCGAGATCTTCGAGGATACTGTCTTGCTGTTGCGGTACAACTGTCCAGACGAGGGCTGTGATGTCGCCTGTCTTGGCTGGCCAGACTTACATCGACATGTGAAGAGCGTGCACCAGAAAGTCATGTGTGATCTCTGCACAAGGAACAAGAAGGTCTTCACTCACGAGCATGAACTCTTCACACACGCAGAGCTGAAACGACACGAGAAGTTTGGAGATGACAACCCGGGAGCTGTTGATCAGAGTGGATTTAAAGGTCATCCAGAGTGTGGTTTCTGTAGAAGACGATTCTACGGCGATGACGAACTCTTCTCGCACTGCCGAGAGCGCCACGAAAGGTGCCACTTATGCGACAGAAGAAATGGAGGAAACAGTCCTCAATACTTTCTGAACTATGATGCTCTGGAGAAGCATTTCAACAAGGACCACTTCCCATGCCCTGATAGAGAGTGTCAGGAGAAGAAGTTCGTGGTCTTCGACTCAGAGATGGACTTGAAGGCACATCAAATTGAACAACATCCCAATGGACTCACAAAGGATTCCCGGAGAGTTGACCTTTCTTCCTTCGATTATCGGCCTCAATACCAAGAACCTACACGTGGCAGGGGAGGTAGGCGAGGAGGCCGCGGACGTGATCCGAACGCGGAGCCTATGCCAGCGGCCTCAGCCGGTAACTTGAGCCGAGCGGAACTGGCTCACCAGCGGGAGCGCGAGATCCACAGCGCACAGTCTGTGACAGCTCGCTCATTCGGAGGTCAATTGACAGCACCAACTCCTGCTCAAGCCTCATCACGGCCTGCACCTGCTTCAGCTCAACAAGCTCCGGCTGCAGCTGCGCCACCATCACCTCGACCAGCTGCAGCGCTTACGCCGCAAGATCAAGCACGTCAGCTGAGACATGCCGCTGTGAATGAGCGCGCTTCAAACTTGGCACGCAATGAGAAGGTCAAGATGGACGAGTTCCGTGAGCGTGTCTCAGCATATACGAGGGGCGGAATTTCAGCTGGCGATCTCATCGACGCATTTTTTGCTATCTTCGACACATCATCAAATGAGATTGGCAAGCTCATCAACGAATTGTCAGACATCTTTGAGGTCCCGGGCAAGCGCGAAGGACTGCTCAAAGCATGGGCAGACTGGAAAGCGGTAAACGAAGATTATCCAACTCTGCCAGGACCTGCTGGTGCAAACACAACTGCTGCTGGTGTCCTCGGTAAAGGCGTCGGTGCGTCGCGTGTGTTGAAGCTCAAGAGCTCTACAGCCAAAAGTTCACAGTCGGCTGTATCTCGACATGCATCATGGGCTTCCGCCGGTAGCTCCTCCGCAGCATCCTCCAGCAATCCCTTCCCATCACTCCCTCCTCGCAATGGCGGGCCGTCAGTAGCGGGTCGGGGCAATGCAGCGCCGGCTCCTAGGCCCAGCTGGCTCGCTGTTCGACCGGCTGCAGGCTCTAGTGGCCAGTCACCTGCATTGACACCTTCGAGCTCTGCACGCGCGTCGCCTGCTATTGGCGCTCGTCAAGCACCAGCAAACGTCAGAAGCTCGGAACTGTTTCCTGCTCTTCCAGCAGCGAAGAAGCCTACCAGCACTGTCTTCTCACCCGGCTACACTGGACGAGGGATTATTAGAAATAACTCGGGGACACCCAATGTCAGCGCATGGGGGGGAGGCAGCGGTACCACTACTCCGGCTGCAGAAACTCTGGCGCAAACGGATGAGAATGTTGCGAGGAAAGGTAAGAAGGGAAAACAAATAATGTTCAAATGGGGCTAGGACACTCGAGTTTCCAGCACGAATGCTTCTCACTAGGATTGTATTTTGATCTGGCGCCTCATCAATGTCATCTCTCATTGCTACGTAATTTGACATTGCAGTAGCAAATGCTTGCACTCGGCAGCGCTGCAGGATAGACCTCTTTGCTACCGGGACGAAACATACAACAAGCAATAAATGATCACCACAGACTTTCTTCCCTGGTCTCAACATATTTCGCAAGCACTTTGCATTTGATTTCTGCTTGCTACACACCTTGCCAGTCATCCAGCGCGGCAAACCTGGAGCTGTACAAAATGTTCAAGACTCTTGCCTTTAAGCATCTATCCTCGCACAAATCGGAACATCAACTGCAACGACAAGTCCAACATCGACAACAACATCAGCAATAGCAACATCAACCACGAGATTAATCTCAACATCAAACATGTCTGCAAGCGAAGCTACCTATGCTCATGGCAAGCGATGGCCGAGCACTGTCGTCGACATACCTTCATTCGTAGCCTATCTGAAACAAGAACGTGATGAGATCGTCATCCCGCTCCGAGATGGCAAGAACGATACTGGTTCCAGCAAAGATTCCGAGGAGTTCGGCAAGGTCCAAACTGCGCGATGGAATCGCCTCAAAGATCATCTGGACATGCTCAAGCAGTCGCATGTGAACGCTGAACTACTCGAAGGGGAAGCGGCGCTCGCAAACACTTTAGAGATCATCTGCACCGATCCTGTCTTCGACGGTACGGATTGCGGAGAGGCAGCCCAAAAGTTGCAACAACGCTACGCGCAACCAGATCTTGGCACGCACAAGACTGTCACTATCGGCCCGTCGAAGGGCAAGCCTAACTGTAGGAAGTATTTCCACAACGGCCTCACTCCTGGCAAGACGTGGCGCAAGACCGAAACAGACCCCGCGTCCCATCAAGCTCTCAAGGCTGGCGCTCACGGCCTTCCACAAGGTGGCATCTACGGACATCCGCTGTCTGGTGCCTATTTCGTCACACTCAGGTTTAGCAAGAGCAAGCTGAACCACGACGATGGCACCAAGATCCTGTACGGAACTCGAGGAGGTCGCAAGGCAAGAGACCCTGCATCCCTGCCCGCCCCGAACCGCGAGACTCTTTCTCTCCGTGCTTCAATCCGCACCATGATACCTGTTCGCGTGCTTCGCTTTACATCTGCTGGGGGCAAGCGGGGACAATACGGTCCAGCGGAGGGCTGGCGATATGACGGCTTGTACAAGGTTACCGCCGTTGAAACGGCCGCGAACAAACATGGTGGGCTGTTCGAGCAGTTTACTCTGGAGCGTTTGCCACTCGAAGACAACAAGGGCTGGTCGCTTGCAGACTGTTACCGTGGAGAGAAGAGCTCCGAGGAGGATGCCCGCAAGCAGACGAAGGAGAAACTTGAAGCTGACAAAGAGGTTGCTGACGCCCGAGCTGAGCGCCAATTCTTCAAAATCACAGTCAACCAGGCTGACGGCGAATCTGGCCATGCTCAGAGCGCGCCCTCTGACGTTCCTGCAGAGACGACGGAGCAAGAGAGTGATCAGGAGTCAGAGGAGGGGTATGAGGAGTCTGACAGCGATGAGTCGGCGGATGACGAGGGCGACCACTGACCGTAGATCACTTTGAGCATGATGGCATGCCGCATTGCTGATAGAACGTTCTCTCATTGTTGAGCCGAAATCTCCAATGGTTGAAGCACGCTCCTAAGAGCTCAAATAGCTCATCGAGGCGGAAAGGGCCTCACAATCTACCCGAAACTCATCTTCCACTTTCCCATCCTGATGTCGACGGCCACAGCTGAATCGATACTCTTGTTACACCCATTCATTACATTTTGCAGTCCGACCCGGCCTGCCTAGATGGCTCCACTTCACTGCAACAAGCATCATGATCTCCCAAGCACAGCCTCCAGTCCTTCCTTCGGTGAATCGTTTCGCAGGAACGAAGAAGCTCCCAGTGGTACTGACACACCTCAATGGACACCTCTCTGACACAGTGAAGCAGAGCGTTTCATTTCCTTCCTGAATCATGCACTTCACTTGATCTACAACTCTACCACAAATCAACATCATATTCGTCATGTACAACCTTGTGCAATCACTGTGCTACAACAGCAACGTACCATGCAGTCGATCATGACCCAAGACACCCAAGACAGTATCCATAATCAAATGTTCCCAAATCCCAGCGTCAAACGTCGCGCCACATCCCCACAATCGTCACATCTATACACGAGGGCGTTGTCATACCAAGCACAAGAATCTTGTAACACTGTGGCTATTCCAAAAAGTCTCGCAACTTTTGACAAATCTGACTATCGTGAAACTCGTACCTGGCAAGTAGAACGTATCTCGTGTACATTCGCATTCAACACCGCATACAGACCGAACGTACGCCGTCCACCATCTTGTGAACTACAACACCCCGAAGATACAAGGTCTGTTCAGTCCCACGTGTTCGTCTCCTTCCTCCTAGATCAACCCGCCATTCCTCCGTCCGACTATCGACTCCGCCTCCCCCCAAGTCCATGAACCCTCTAGCCAAGCATGCCCCAAATCGAGCATCGAAATCGGCACGACTCCAGCTTTTCCCTTCCCCAACATGTCTCAGAAACCATTATCCGCCGAGCGAAGTCCTCCCTTGTACAGATCAGATCAGCTGACGCAATCTGAAGAAAGAGAAGCGCGGCCCAGTGATCAGCCGCGCTGAGATATCGGTACATAGTTCTCCAGTACAAGATACCGTGAACAACCGCTAGCGCGGCTTCAATGCGGAGCGGCACTGGCAATAGTCTACGATCTCAGTGAAGACAAGAAAGTCATCTGCATTAGTCCTCGAGGGTCAATGGATCAAGAGAAAGATAGCGTTGGCAGTGTTGGCACCTGATCAAGAAGAAGCTGGACCTGCGCGGCTAGCAAAAGCAGCTTGTCGGGAGATCCTGGTATCGAGCTTCATCAAGCAGGGGTGGGTACTTGTGTGGGAGATTTATTGGTGATATGATATGATATGGCGTGGATGAGGTGCTCGTTGCTCACCACTCTTGCAGCAGTAGAGCAGAATGTTCGTTATCTGTCTCGTGATACTGTATGCTCAAGAGCATCTGATAAGGGCATTTGTACGGCCGATGCCGAATTCGCGCTATGTTCTTCACGCAGTAAAGCCATGAAACCGGCAGAATGTGACCTGCGGCGTGGGACTTGAGCATGAGCTGACGAAGACCGCCACCATCGTGATGACCGTTACAGGCATCGTTCGCTGTTGTCCGATGCCCTCGCTCTCCGTATTCGTGCATCTCACTCATGTGCTCTCCATCACATGCGTTCTGCAGGAGAATAGTCCATCGGCCGTCGTAAGCCCGCCTCATCGCTCGAAATAGCAGTCCAGCGCAACTTCCTGCATAAGCCTCAATCGCTCATGGTGTATCTGTACCTACAGTAGCCGCACAGTAGCATCTCTACATCTCAACTCTCGGCAGTAGTGCGATACAGTAGTACTCTGTAGATGCAAATTACACTGCTCCACCACCGCGCGAAAGTACCTGCATAAGCTCTCTGCCATCTGCATGTCCTATACACAAGTGTCCGGAGATGGTGAAACAGCATGCAGCGCGGCAAGCCTGTCGGAGACCATTGAACCTACGTTAGACGCGATGGCGTCAAGCGTCATAGCATTCCCAGGTATCTTTCGCACGTGAAGAGTTCTTAGCGCGGCGTGCAGCTTGCAAAAAGCTGTGGGAACTTTTGAGTGAGAAGCTGTGAGAGCAACGCGGCTTCGGCACACTAGGCACGTCCAAAAGGCTTGCAATGCACGAATGCAGAACACGGTCGTACTTGGCTGTGGAGAGGCCCGATGAAGAGTGTCTCGGGCAGATGCGGCCAGAGTATTGACCGCGGTTAACAGTCTTGCCGGCTTTCGCCACGATCGCGTGCCATCGCCATGTTGTATGGCCGACAGAGGAGCCGAATAGTGGGAGGAAGGTGGTATTTGAAAGTGGCTTCACGTGGATGCCGCGTGGCTGCTTGAGTGCTCGCTTGAGATTTGCAAAATGTGTCATGGTCGGTGCCTTCGAAATCGCTGAGATTGACAACGGAACAATGCGAGATTCCAGACCTCGATGAGAAGGTGTCGTTGAATTGATCGATGAGATGAAGGCTTCAGATCTAAGCATGTGTCAGCATCGTCCATGCCGTAGCTATCTTCCATGCTCTCTTTCCCGTTCGCAATCACGATCTCGTCGATCTCTGTCCCGATGTCTTTCTCGGCCACTGTCTTCGTGGTCTCTGTGTCTTCGGGAACTCTCGCGGTCGTAGTTGTCTTCACGCTCCCGCTTCCTGCGTCGCTCCTTTTCTTTGCGTCGGCGATACTCGTCTTCACTCTCTGAGTCGTGATGACGGCGCCGTCGGTCACGTTCATGACGATCTTCCTTGCCGTGCTTGCGGTCTCTGGAGTCGTCTCGACCCTTGTCCCTGCGTCGATCTCGAGAATCGTCCCTACGCCTTTTGTCACGGTCTTTCTGCTCGAATTCCATTTCGTACTTCCGACGTTCGTCATCCTGCTTCTTCTTCTCTAGTTCCTCCTCGGTGTACGTCTTCCCGGTCTTCTTGTCTCTGATCAGAACTGGATTGTAGACCTTCGCCTCCTTGCCTCGGGCAGCTTTGCCCCATGCTCCGATTTCTTGCGTGATGGCAGCATTCTCCTTCGCACCTATGCCCAGTAGTGCTGCTCGGCGCTCAGGTAACTTTCCAGAGTCTTTGACGATCTTCTTTCCTTTCTGACTACCAATCCCTTCGCCGTCTTTCCAACCCATACCACGAAGTAGAGCCGCTCCAAATTGTTCTACTGGTACCCGTGCATAGTCGTCTAGAGTAGCCATATCAGGTGCAGACGCAATGTCATGGTCGAACGCATCTTCCTCCGTCATAGTCCCATTGCGGGCTTCAATCACCAAAGTCTTGTCTGTTGATGTCTTACCCAAGAGAGCGTCCATGGCCAGCTCATCATCCGTCTTCGTTTTGGCAGTCTCGACATGTTCTCCAGTCTCCTGACCTGGCTCAGCATCGTCTCCAGTGCCTGACATCTCCTCATCCTCTGCATCGTCGGCCTTCTTGTAGGTGTTCAACCCAAATTTCGGCTTGCTGGCTTCCACCCGGGACTCTACCTCCCGCATCCTCTCGTTCAACGCTTCGCTGTTTCCGCTCTGGCCTTCTGGAAGACCACTTTTCTGTCTCTTGCGCTGATTCGCCTTATCCCGCCAATCACGATTGGCTTGCGGTGCAATAGTCAAAGGCCCTTCTTCTTCCTTCTTGCTGTTGACATCGACTGCGCCGCCTGCTTTGCGGTCAAAATGCGACACCTTCTCCGCCCTTCCCAGCGCTGAGCCATCATCCTCTTCCTCGTACAGCGCTGCGCGAGGTCGTTTGACGCCGTTCGCAGGCGGCGGGGCCTTGCGCGCTGCGCCGAGCGACAATGAGATCTTGTTGCCGCTCATGGTGATGGGGTTGTGAAATTGTACATTTGTCTACGGACTTGCGTCAGAAAATCAACAACATCTACAGCATGACTCGCGTTGCCCGCTTAGCTAAGCCGAATCAGCCGACTCTTCGGCAAAGCACCACAGTGAACATCATCGTGCAGATTAAGAGCGCTTCTATGCGTTTGTCCTATTCCAACTTCATGTCGCGCAATTCTTGCAGCAGATAACTTCTATATGCAATAATGCTGCATTGCGACAGACTCGCGTCAGAAACTCATGACTTGCTCTGCCGATATTTTAACCTACTACGATCCCGATCTTGAAACAAGCAGCACCGCCACGAGGCTGAAGCAATTGGATCAAGAGATGCAGACGACTCGAAACCGCTTGCGATCCTCTGCGACTCATCGCAGACACTTCGATGTGAAAATAGCTCCATGATCTGGTCGACGTGCGTGCAAACCAGGCTGCCATGTCGTGCGCTCAGACACCTCCGCGTTGCATCTTCACACAAAAAGACGAATGTTATCTTGAAGCCACTCTGCAAGCCCAGACCACGAGGTGGTGTTGGTGGTTGTACAATATGATCTTCATGCTATTGCATGCTGCACGACGACTCTTCTTAACGCCTTGTCCTAAGGCTGCATGCCTGACACGCAGTGCATGAACCCTCCGATAGCGTTCAGCTGTCAAGAACCACACCCGCGCCGGACTCGTGGTTTCGTCCGAATTTTGTCTTCGCATCCAAAAATGCCCCGTGCAGGCATATCCTGGTGCGACATGACAGCCTACCGTGACTTCCTGTACCCTTGAGGACCACCTCGCTGGAATCAATATTGAAGTCGTATGTCTGACGTTCGCGCTGTGTGGTTGGTGCGGAAATAGGGGGAAGAATGGGTTATACAAGCGCTCGCACTCGTCCGGACTCTTTCATTTCCTAGAGTGCTTACCACGCTTACGACGACAACAACACGAAGACAACTCAAGGAAGAACGTGCCAGGAAATGGGGTGATGTTATTGAAGGCAATCGAAGAGCATGGGAAACTTGCTTACCTTTACGTCGACTACCCCAGACACTGCGCCAAAATCTGGGACGGGAATGCAGCAACGCCCAACACGACATGGTATGCCACCTCGGACTCCCGATGAAGAAAGTCGATTGAAGCGCGGAGCTCCCCCCTGCGATGCTCAGGTCCATGTCGCGATCACGCAAACAACCACACTTCAACAGGGTCGAGCTGCAGCAATTTCCATCTGCAGACGAACTCTAGGATTTCTGCGTGCGATGACGTGCTTCGCACGGCAGCAAGATTCCAGGCACACATCCCGCCCTGCGGTCTGCAGAAGTTGGCTGGACTTTTGATGAGCCAACATGTCCATGTCGAAAGACCAGGCTCGGTGCGGCAGCCAATCAGCAAAATGTGCTGAGAGACGCGTGTTGTGAACACAATCGAGGACCACCTTCGTATCGAATCCTGCTGGCTCGATGATGACAGGACGACCTGAACAGTATCTGGCTGGCCGAACGACCTGGTGAGCAGCCGGCTATGGTGGTTGTGGAAAACGTGGACAGTATGCGTTGACACGGTGATACTTGTACCAGGGTATCCTTAACGATTAATCTATCCAAGGCTGAGTGGCGTACGACCATCACGATGGGACTTCGATGAGTTGCGGCATTCAACATGGAGGACCGGACGGAATTTGTCGCGCATCACAACGTGAGGATTATTTGCTGGACGATGCCAGAGACGACGATTGGGGTTGAGATGGGGATTCAATAAGCACAAACTCTGTCGCGCTCAGCCTGACCGGAGTTTTCCGCTGCGACGAAAGATTTCGCGAACGATGAGAGGGCCCTTGGAAGATGACCGAGGACCCCAGAAACAGTCATCAACGTCCAGGCGGAGTTTTCTGATAACAGCAACGTTACGTGCGGGGACGCTCGAACAAGACCGCCAGGGTCGCGTTCAAGCTCATATTACCAAGGACGTGTACTGGTCGTTATGGTGGAGCTCCAACGAGTGCCCTGCTTGGATAAACCCGCAACCTGGAAGCAGAACAACGTTGTATCCTGCCTCCAGCTCTGCAGGTGCAGTCTTCATCTCCAGGATTTTTGGCAGTCTATTCTCGATAACCTGGCCGCTTCGGCGAAACGAGTCATGCGAAAAGGTCGTTCCACTGTCTCCGCGGCTGGCAATCTGCGGGACGCGGTCCCCGGCGGAAAGACATTCTGTGATTGATGTTGGGAGTCAACGCCTCCAACAAAGATGTGAAATCCGACGACGGCGAGCGCCGCGGTGGAAGTACAATGACTCGATGGTTCAAGTCGCTGCTGCAACCAACACGCAGTTCATTTAGCACACGTTCGGATACTGCAATGATTGGGACCTGTGTTCCACTTGAACTTGCTCGTCAATGCCATTTGGCAGCCGTGCGCCGCCAGTCCGGAAGTCTCAGGTCTCGGATGCGGACGCTGGACTACGGCGCCACGCCACATGGCGAATGAGCATCGACACTCTGGAAGCCGAATTCTACCATGCCCTAGGCCTTTGCTGCGAGCTGACCCTCTGGATGACAGTAACCAGACCCTTACAGACATTCATCGTCTTCCAGAGTCGGCTTCAATGCGGCCGCAGGTGGTCGAGGTATCGGTCTTGCAGCACGTCTTGATGATCTGGACTTCCAAAGTGACGACCAGCAACACAACCACAGGTACACGCGGCATAAGCCAAGGCTCAACCGGATGCATCAGGAAGGAGGACACGTCTGGTGCCGCTCTCAGAGCAACGTCAACTGCCCTTCCAGAATAACCAAGTGTGGTGATGCTCAGCGATGCATGCGGTGCCACAGGTGTCCATTGTGCCTTTCTTGCAAAACAAGTGAAGCACGCCTCACTTCGGAACAACAACTTCTGTCAACGAGCAGAACAGGTCGAGGCCGGAAGCGCAGGCCGTGTGGAGCCTACTACTTGGGCACTAAATGAGTGCCGCGAAACTGGCTCGCGGGTGTAATGCTGATCCCGTGATGCCGCACTCGTAACGCGATGGTGTTGAACCCTTCCCAGTCGCCACAGCACACCGGCTCCATGGGTAAATGCTGGATCCTGTAGTCTGTGAATGATGAAAAGAACGATCATTCTCGGTGGAATGTCCCGATCAATATGGCCATATTGCACATCGAAGCACGATGATGGCAACACGAACAATGCATGTATCGGGCGAAGTTGTAGCGAGATTGATGATGGATGTGCTCGAGCTGGGACCTGCACGAGCTCATCAAAGCTTTGAATCATGACGCTGGCTTCACGAGTGGAAGAGAGCGCGAATGGTGGTAGTTCGGCAGCTCGGCCTTTCGATGGACGGCCCCAGTTCTGGCAATCCTCAGCGACGATCGTCGACCGGCTCGAAGGAAGGCCGGGGGTGGAAACTAGCTTCGCGAAGGTCCCAACACGAAAATTACCAACAGCAACAACGCAAACGCCTCCACAAAGGGGTGTGTGGAGTTTGTCTTTCGAAAAACTGGCAGCGCGGGCGAGACCCGTCCGCGGGAGCACCTGCTTGTTGGAGAGTGTGGAGAAGAGACGCAGACTTGTGGTCGTAGGTTCGCGGTTGTGCCTGTGCCGCGGGGAACATGGCAAGCCGTAGCTCGAAGCCACCGTCCCCGGCAGCTTGGTGGACGGATTCCAGGGCGATCGCGCAAAATGTTGGGACAAATCCCAATTTCGTTTCGGGTCGATCTTGAACAACAGCTCGAGAAGCTCGCCGCGGTCACTTTTGCCAGTAGCGGCGGCGGAGACGGTGGAACGTCGTCCAGTCTGCCACCGGGGTCCAGTCTGCCAGGACCAGAACAAGTCGCGACGCTCTTGTCCTCGGTATTGCGAACGGCACTACCAGCGGAGTGAGCACTGCCGAGCCCTTGCTGATTTAACAGGCATTGTTGACCAGGACTCGCAAGATTGAACACGAGCCGGAACGACACCGATGCAGGAAGCCGCGCAATGAGTGGGTTTACGGCACACCGACTGAGAAATATCGGGCGTCGAGCGCAATGTGTGCGGTGATGGAGGGAATGATGACTGGCATTAGGCGAAGGAGGCATTTCCAGATTCGCGTCTCGGCTCGCGAAGCTTCCCCATCTCGCATGTGACAGCGGAGCGGTGATGTCTGTGATGCTCGGACGGGACAGCTTGGGACAGCTCTCCGCATCTGAGACGACGATAGCGTGTAGCAGTAGTGCTATGCACAGCGGCTGTGCTCGACAGCCGTATGAAACACACGATGCAGGCCACATGTCTACTACTGCACCCGGACCTGCATGCACGCATGGTGAAATGCGCGTCGTCCGTGAAGCTGAAAAGTCGCAGTGCAGTGCAGTGCAGTGCGGTGTACCTGCAGTAGTTCTGCACCAGTGCGCAGACGGGGACGCCTTGTCGCAGCTGCAGCGCGAACGCACCATCGGCGGGGGAGGAGCGCGACAGAATTCCTCGGCGTTGTGCGGGCTGCTGTGGTCATTTTTGCACACGCCGCCAGCACAACAGAGTGGTGCATACACGCAGCGTCGCGTGCATTATTCCGTTCTGGCGCATTGCCTTGGATAAAAAGTGATGAGATGATGGAAGCGGCAGGCCGAGTCTCGCAATTGGGCATCCGCACCACGCCGCTCCGTCCGAAGGCTTTGCGGTGCTCATCAAACGCCCGCGACGACCACGACGAGCTGGTGGTATCGCCAGTTCTCATGGAACAATGATGCGGATCTGAATCACGCTGCAGATGATGCTCCATGTCGTGTCACGTGGTGGGCTTTGTGTCCATGGCCGCGAGGTGCAGCCCCACGCAGCAAAGATCAGGAAATGTGGGCCGGTTTTCGCGAGATTGTGTTTGACGCGCGCGTCCTTCTCGAAGGCGATCACCGCCTTCTAGTTTGACACAGCCCGTCGGTAGTGATTGATGTTGATTCATGACACCCTGTGCGATGGGGGGACGGTGGAGCGTGGTGGGCCACGACACCACGGCCCAGCAGGTTTTGGTGTAGCAGCACGCGTTTCTGTATGGCCGGCGCGACTGCTTTTTGGCTTCCTGCGAGATGGGATGGGGGGCGTTGCGAGTGGGAGCAAACGCGCTGCGCGTCCGAGTGAAACCGCGAACGGCAGCCGGGCGCGCAACTGCTCTGCTCTGCTCGCGGGCCCCGTGGTTGGTCGATCTCCGCACCGTGGAACCGTGACCTTTTTGGGGACCGGTGCCTGCAGCAGACACCTCGTCGTGTGTTTCAGCACAACAGACCAGCCCATGCCGCCGCAAGTTGCTGTCTCGCGCGCCGCGCCCACACGCTGGTCCACAAGCTGCACCCTTCATCCGACGCGGGACGACGACGACGACGCGTCGACACCGACTCGGCTCTGACAGGATGCCCTCGGCCTGCTGCCATGGGTGCTGCCACCTGCCCACTGGGAGCTGCTGCAGCGACGGTGCGCATCGCGCCGTGTCGTGCTCGCCGCTGGCCTCCCACGCACCCCGCGCAACCGCACGAATGGCGATGTCGCGGCCAGAATGTGCGTGATGGGTGGCAAGCGCTATGGGAAAGCCGTTCACACACACACCCCCCTCTCACACAGACTCTCACACACGCCCTCGCTCTCACACGTCGGAGAAATGGTGTGCAGCTCATCACCGCCGAGGGTCGTGCTGCGCGCTGATATTGACTTCCGGCAACCGCTATCGATTGGGGCGAGAGCCGTCACCGTGTTCGATAGGCGGAGGTGGCGTGGCGCGTCTGGCCCGTGTCGCTCCGAGTGCTGGTATCGAGAACGTGTGTGGCCAGAAGACGGCGACGCCAGCGATCACAGCATCTCAACACGTCGACGATGGCGACACGGCAGGCTGTGGTGCGCGTCGCCGGTCGATCGTGATGGGGAAGAAGAACACAGCACCACGCCGCCCGGATGGGGCGACGGACGGGTTGCGCGCAACACGCAGCGGATTCCGAGCTGCACGAGACCAGTCATCGAATCGCAACATGCCGTCAGCGTGCAGTGCGGCGA